>JADANM010005346.1:3108098-3119884 GCA_026213755.1 Eurema hecabe | reverse complement strand
AGCAATATTCGGTTTTTCGTGTTAATGTTCCTCTTAATAAAAAAGTACACAGTTCTCAAAGTGTTTTGTAAATACATAACTCGGGATTTTAAGTAAACACGCAGATTACTTGTATCGCTTTTTTTTAATCTTTATTTTTTCTTTAGGACTTTTAGCTCTAAAGCCATGTCAGCCCCATTATCAAAAAAATACAATTATTACAACTTATTTACATATGTCAATTAAAAACCTTAATAAAAAATTTGCCTGGCTCGATGCCGGATATTGTATCGCTTTTAATGGCCGACAACCAACTGCCACTGTAGGAAGGTTCAGATTCTACCTTCGTATTATGTACATCCAAATACCCTACACAAGGTTTCAGGTAAAGTTCAACCGCTTCAAAAAATGTTGTGGCATTAAAAATGATCTTTTCCTAATTCCTTATATGACATAGAATTAAATTTTTATAAGAAAAATATGTTTGATATTAAACTAATATTATTGCTAAATGAAAGGTTTCTAAATTGAATGAGAATTGTTTGGCTCGTGGCTAATTTGAAAACAATTCATGCTTCCTACAAAGCATACAATGGAATCTCAATTATTTGTTCAATACGCTCTCTATTCAAGTGAGTTTTTCCATACAGACAGCGCAGATTTAATAATATGATTTTGTCGTGTATGACGGATATAATAATAATTCTAAAACCTTTTTATAGACAATTGTGTATGGCTTGTAACTATTTTATAATAAGGATGAGAATATATATAATTCATTAGCATTATTTATTAACACCTTTCTTATTTATTGCTTTTTGGCCTCACTATTATTTTATTAAAATATTAATAGAAACATTTCTGTAGTGTATTGAACACTGTATAACAGTATTAGACCTTGGCACTATTTCATCTCTAACAAACTAATATCGGGCTACTTACAAAATACTTTTTTGCTTTATTTGAAACGTACAATACTATTTTTATTATTATTCTATTATATTCTAATTGTTCCTGCGGAGTCAGTTAGGCAATGTCGCTCCTTAAACACTTAACGCATTTTACGTCAAGCGAAGCCAATTTTATAATGGACGAGAGGTAGTCACATCGAGGACGATTTAATATGGATGCAAATTGATTTACGCTTCATACGTTTCCTATCTTCTCAAGGAAATCTTACGCTGTATGTAATCTTAGAAAGAACTTTAAAATATACCGTATCATTTTATATTGTATAATTTATAATTGTGTTTATTACGTGTTTATTGGATTGCTTTTTGTAATTAGTTAAAAAGGTTGACCAATATTGTAAGAAAGTTTATTCCTATCTGTAACAGTTATTACATAACAGTTGTTAAGAGAGTCTTTTTTGAGATCTTAAGCATGTAGTTAGTCATTAAGACATCATAAATCATCAATGAAATCAGGCCATGGTTCATGCTGCGTCTAGTCAAATCCCACTACCTTGTTAAGCACTATAATCGAAATTTCTTACAGTAAACGGAAATTGTTTACTACAGTCTTGACTTGCTGTCACTGCTGGAAGTAATTTATTCTGCATCATCTTTACTTGAATATTTTGCACTTGTATATTTTTACTCGATATAACGACAAACTTCGTGGCTCGCTCATCCGATGCATATTCAGAATAAGTTATAAAAAATATAGTTATTGATTCAAGCCGCATAGCTCCTGTGCTTCTGGCAACACTGGGAGAAAATCTTTAAATTGGAGGCAGGATACTATAAAGTCTTTGCTTGAAAGAGAAACCACCATCCATCTATTCTCACTTTAGGCATGTATTTGTTAACAAAGAATTAAATTAAACGTAAACGTAAACGTAACGATTTTATATAATTTTATTATCAACATTAATTCATACAGCAACACACACACATACACACGCACACACACACGCACACACACACACACACAAACACACACACACACGCACACACACACGCACACACACACACACACTTATTAACACCCCCTCTAAACTGACGTATAACTTTCTGTCATCACAATATATTATTTTAGTTTCTTTCTTTTTTTCTCATTAATTATATTATGATCTTTTTGTTGTGTCGTGTTGGGGGGAGACCTGGTGTTTAGGCACCACTCTCCCACAATATGTTACTAAAATTATGAATATTGTATTTTCCTTTGCATTGTAATGCAAAAATAATTATATGTTAGAACCAAGATGAGTATGAAGCCATATATTACATATAATATACATAATATATACCATATATTACATATAATACACACAATATAATATAGTTCCTTAAGGAACAACATTTAATGTGAAAATTATATATTCAGCAACAGTCATCTGGCGTAAGAATATCTGGCGTAAATAAAAGGAATGTAATTTAATACGATAAGGGGATGTAAAATAATAGTTTTATTATTTGTTGTATAAAACGTTGAATTAAAAATAAACAACGCTCACGAAAACTGAATAAAACATTTGTCACAACTGAAGCTTGATAATTAATACGACAGCTGGTATAATAGCTACCACTAACGAAGTAAGTCAGTGACATCTAATATTCATACCAAGTTTGGATAGTCAAGTCAATACTAGAGTTAATTGAGACAACGTTGCGTTAGTTAAACGGCTTACTTATGAATTTTATAAGGACAATGTAACGTCGTATTTTACAATGTTAATATTTTAATCATATGAGTTAATAAATAACAAAATTTTTAATTTTTAAACTTATCAACTCATTATACGGTTGAAGCCAGCCGTTCACAGCTTTTTAAATATTTAAGTGTTAAGATATTTTGGAATCAATACATCAATCAATACATATAATAAAAATGTAACGAGTCGCTGTCTGTACATGGAAGATATATGAGAAAAAATATTATAGGAGACCTTTATTAACGCAATAGAACCCAAAACAATGATTTTTGAAATTTTTGTCTGTTTGTCTGTTTGTTTGTGCACGCTAATCTCAGAAACGGCGTATCCTATCTAGATGGGGTTTTCAATGATATATGGTGCTGTCGCTGGCACAGCTAGTCTTGAATATGTACAAAATTGTCTATACTTTTGTACTAAACTGTACAATTTCTTATGACCAATTTAATTCTACGTTATTTTTAACAAATTCATTTCAAAAGATCTCTAACTGAATTCAAATTAAATTAAGTATCCCTCGAAAACAATAAAAGAAATAAAATTGTAGTAACGCGTCCCTTGTCGCACACTCAGTTGTAAATTAAGTACTTAAGAGATACCATTTTCTAAATAAAATAGCTTAATTTTAGTGTACTAACGAGCTATTTCGCTTTATCTATCATTTGATGGCTGTCTGTCCTTTATTGCACTTGGAATGGAAAAACATGTTACAGTAAGCATATGGATATGCCTGCGACGTATGTTAGTCACATATTCCAAGACTTTCAATTTGGTAAGGGCTTAAAATAAACAAGTGGTACCTTCGTACCTAGCTCACCATGTTATGGAGCTTAAAAGGTATACAAACAATCGGATCGAATATCAGCTTATCTACTTGTTGCCAAAACATAAGCAGGAGTTTTTATTTTTGTTTGGAGCTCTAAAACTGTATCAAAACTAGTCCATATCGACGATGTTTAGCATAATACATGTTATGTTTACCATTATATAATCCTATAGATATTTAAGACGCCTATAGATCTACACGAATGTAACTAATGCATAGAGGAAATTTTTACATGTCAGACTCATTATTCCATAAATTATCGAGTGCAATCAATCTTTAATTTATATGGGTATAGAATATTTGAAGAACTTAAATCTTAAAAATGCCCATAGTAAAATATTATAAACCACAATTTCGAAACTTTGTTGGATAATTAATTAATTAAAATAGACATTTTTTGATGTTCTGCTTTTAATTAATATTGCATAGCATAATACATGTTAAAATTTTTAATTGTCGAATAATGAATTTTACAACAATACATTACGTACACAATATATTGACACTTAGACACTTGGATAAAGGACTTTAATTATATATTGAATTTAAATAATATTTTTGTATTTTACTTCTATTCGTACTTTAGAATGTCAAAAGTTTTGACATTTTCAAACAGATAGCGCTATAATTTAGCAAATCTTGAGTGAAATTATACCGTTTAACTTTTTTAATATAAGGAAAGCGAAAGACATCTTTCGGGCACAAGTAAAAGATTTATTTCTTGAGATATTACTACGTACTTTGATTAGACAGCTGATTGATAAGGCATTTGCAGGAATCGAAAAGTCGTAAAGTTACGTTATTATTAAACATTATCTATATTAAAACAGAGTCATATATTTTACTAGCTGTGATTGTGGTTTCTTTCATCTTAATTTTTTGTTGTTTTATAGTTATGTATTATCTATACGCAAATATCTAATGAAATTCTGTGGCCTTAAACTCTAGGCTATATCCCAACAAAATTTTGAAAATTTTAAAATAGTCCTCTGGCTTTGAGTGTTACAGGCACAGAGCAACTTTTCATGTATGACATTAGTAAAACTTACTTGTAAAAAGTATTAGTAAGAAACTTTAACATAACAAAATAATGTTATACTTGTACGTTAATAACGACTCAAACAGTTTCTGAAAAAATACAACGTAACAAAATTGTTTCGTGCGAAAATATTTAAGCTTTAACTCCGTGTAGATGCGAGGACAATTCGTGAGCATTAAATCAAAATCACTTTGTTTACGTCAAAATAAATACAACTGTATTCTAAACGGCCGGTATTTTATATTAATATTTTCGAGGAAGTGAACAATTTCATTTTGATGTGTTTCATCTTTAGAGATTGACGGCCGCTTCCATTGAACGCTCAAGGTGACTTGAAAATTCAATTTTGTTTAAAATGTGATACGTGATACGTAGACATTTTTTTCAGAATACAAACTTAGGTATCCAAAATATGGTATTAAAGTCTAGATTTTAGGTGTATAGTATGTTTTAAAGAAATAAATCGATCCTTGTACGTGTTTTGAGCAGGTTTATTTGATGGTTAGAAACCACCCTTAAAAAAAGACAAGGGAAACGATAAAAGAAGAGAAAAAGGAAAAAAGTGCTCCCACTAACCAAACGAACGAAGACGTGACGAATGACGCCATTACTTGACGCCGCGCCGGTTTTCTGTGATACGACTCTGTACCACCCCACGCAAGCTAGTCCAAATCAAAGACGTGAAAGATGTACCACCTAATTAATTAAATAAAAATTAAATAATCTCACAAATTAGGGAACAAGCTCGTTAATTTCATAACGCTTTTAGTACTTACTAGCGTTTAAAATATTTCTAGTAAGTATAGCTTCAAGAGTCTTAACTCGCATTTAAAGTTTCATACTAATGAGCGCTCCGTCTTTGCTATTCCAGAGATAGGTGACTTAAAAACCTCTTAAATGGCGACAAAGGTAATGAACGATTTTAACATCCAATTTAGTTCGTAACAGGGCGAGCATCAATCAATTAAAAGTATTACTTTTCACGGAGCAAATACAAATTTTATTAGGATGTATTTAGTGATGTAGCGGTTATTCTCTTGAACTACTGAATTAAGTTTAGAAATAATTATTATTATAATTGAACTAATCTGCGTTACACTTTTAACTATGAGTTTACATTTCTATGCTCTAAACGTGGTTTGTTATAAGTTGTTGCTGCAGGCTTTTTCCAGAACATTCATTAATAGCACTACCTATTGAATTAATTTAGTCCGTCCATCTCATTAGTGACCTACGCCACATTCTAAAATCCATGTTACAACTGTATTCTATACGAATATTATAAAGAAGTAAAGTTTGTATGTTCGTTAAATTGTAAGGGGTCATCTCGGGATCTACTTTTTAGATTTTAAAAATTATTTCGAAAATAGAAAGCCACATTATTGCTGAGTGTAATAGGCTATATAAAAAACTGAAAAAGGCTTTTACGTGACAGTCCGCTTTGCAAAGTAAATCGGAAAAAACTTTTCGAATTATAGCGTTTTTACGAACGCTGCTTTAACTATGAAAGATATATTTTTGAGTTTTAGAGAAAAGATTTGGAGTATATTATGTTGATTGTGTTATTTAACTTTAAAACAATATAATATGTGGAGAGATAGACCAAAAATTATGTAACTACAGCTTATTATTTTCCCTCGTTAATGATCTTTAATGGTTAACGCTATGGCTAAAATTGTACCTTTCTAAGAAATCAGCTGGATATAATTAACCAAGAAATTAAATTTTTGTTAATTGAATTCCGACATGTCAATAGCGCAGGGACTTGAAATTCAATTAACTGAACAAAATTTAATTAAGGCAATTTTTTTGGTGATCTCAAAATGCGTAATTTTTCTTCGTATTACTGGAAAGATTTAGAAATTAGGTTGAAAGCGTATATTTATAAATAAATAAGAAGTCAAATAAAATATTATTCAAAGTAAATAGATGAAATTATATTATATTACTTCTCATAAGTGGATTTCGTGTTATTTTCTTATGTTTTTAACTCGACACTGAATGTTTGCTTAATGGCAACGCGGTATTAAATTAAGCTCTTTTAATGTTTACATTGGAACTCTGTATGAATGTGATAACGCTTCAAATTATTTTACTTTCCTAATTTGTGTTTATACAAGATGTGATCTAACTTGTATTATTTTTAATGTTTAACTGAGAATTAAAATGAGAAGTGTAGCAGTAGATGGACCGGAACAGTACATAAGCTACACGACATAAACTACCCCGGGACTGTAGGTATGCATGAACATTTCCCCAAAATAAGTATAAAAAATAGGCCAGGAAACTACGATAACAAATAAAATGAATGACAAAAGAAATGTAATGGTAACAAATTAAACTTTGTTAAAAACATATTGTAATAATATTAGAAAAAATCTTTTAATTATGCTCACTAGGAAAAAATAATTCAAACTTTTACTAAAGGCATATTTGTATCGTAAAATATTTAACCTTTTTAGGGGCTAGATTTTGAAAGTATATAGAACTCAACATTTAATTTCTAACAGGTTTTCTTCCTTATTAACAATATCCTTTGTTTTTTAACCCCTTAATTACATAAGTAAAAAAAATGTCTGTGAAGATCTCTTTAAATGTTTATAATGCCCATTTTTTCGTCAGTGTCATTCTACGGTACACAACGCCAAAATTTAATTACTTTAAGATTATGTTTTACTGCACCACGGACTTACCGGTATTTGTGAATGTATTATACACATAAACATCCCTCCTGAATCATTCTATCTGGTTAAAAAAACTGTAAAAAAATCGTTTGCGTAGTTTTAAAGATTTAAGCAAACATAGGGATAGACAGAAGAAAGCTACTTTGTTTATTATGTAATTATAAATACATTTCGTTGTACTTAAGTACAATAGTCGAAAATAATGTTATATGAATGGCGTCATATACGGCTATGTAAAAATTAAGCTGTTTAATTAATAATTTACTTTGCAGCACCATTCAACAAGGTACTTGAATGTATGTGAACAATATAAAATACGACATAATAATATCTAACCATATCTAAACATATTTATATAATAAATATACCTTACTTTCAACATGCAAACATTTTAAATTATGCACACGAATGAGCCTTTAGGAAGTTTATCTAAGTGGAAAATTATGAAATCCTTTTATGCTAACAATGCCATCGGATCCGTATTCAAAATGATGGGAACTGCATATTCATATTATACCCTCTAGGTAGAGTGGAATTACTTATACTTGACAATTTTATTCCATTAGACCCGCGCATACTATTTGCAACACTGATACAACGTTTCATTATTCAATATCGCATTTCCAACCACTTTTGCCACGATATCCTTATGTCTAGAGAGTAAATTGATTCGCGATTATTTATCGATGACACCTATCGAGATAAGTTTGCTATCAGTAACTATAATGGAGGTTTATTTACTAACAGGAGTCGTGATACTTATGTTATCATGTTACTTTTGATGCAATTATGTAGCCGAGTTTTTAGGATTAAAAGCTTCCGTAAAAGTCCTGATTTTTTTATATATATTATGTTGTTGGGAAGAATTAAGTTAAGTCGTGTTAATGGAAAATGACTACATTCAGCCATAAACAGTCGATTAGGGTTGTAAATGCGTTCTAACATCAGAAAATGGGAAAAGGAAATGGGCTGTGATACAAGGGATTAAGGGATAAGGAAAGTTCAAAGGGAAAAGTGGACCTCCAGTGCTCCCAATGACCTAACAAGCCATACAATTTTACAATTTTATTTTAAGTGCCAGACATTCTACCGCCTGAACATTGATGTGAAAATGTCACTGTGCTCCGGTCTGAAGGGCACTGTAGCCAGCGAGATTACTGGGCCAATGAGTCTCAACATCTGATGACTCAAAGTGGGGAGCGTCAATGTAGTGCAACCCCTGCCCGGAGTTGGGCTTTATAGCAAAGTTCCGGGTAGCACTGCACTGGCTATGGGCTGGCGTTACTCCTATCATCAGGAGTGTGTCCAGCTCGTCTCTCCTCTTCATATTATAAAAAAAAAACTCCCGATTTTCTGTAAGAGTGGATGTTTATGGTACCATACCATGGGCATAAATAAAAGAATGATCTGACCCAATTTGTCTTAATATAGTACCTACTTATTTGCTTGTAGTGTAAACGAATTTAAGAATCGAGGCATCCTTATAATTACATCCCTAATCAATTACAATTTGTTATAGTATGTTACCTACTATGTAATTGAACTCGCTTTGGTATTGATTAAACAAAGCAAACAGCGCTTCCCGAACCGGTACTTGTCGCCGACATTTACGCAAATGTATTCGCAAATATACCGTTTTTATCTTTACGAGGCAAGCAGATATTTATTCTGTGATGCCTTCGTTTAAGATCTATAAATTGGAGTCACGTTACTTGTGTGAACTGTGTGATACGATACACATTGTTTCAGAATTTATTTAAAATAATTATGTTACGATATGTACGAATAAGTATTTTATATTTTGATGAAAAGGCTACGCAATCAAAATAATTAGCGTTATAATAGTGATTTATAATGAAGAGTTTGTTACTATTTTGAAAGCGTTTATGTTGAAAATTAATTTTACATTTGAAGAAACTTCATTTCAATATTACGTTCCAGATATTCGACCAAAGCCGCGGGACGTGACTTACTCAAAATAATTTAAAAGCAAACGTACAACAAAGCATAAACACATAAATGTAAAAGTAATATCTTATTTTCAACATTTAACTTTGTTTTATCACTAAAAATCAACTATAAATCCCAAAGAGAAAATTATGAACGGTATTCTTCGTCTAACCTAACCTAAACTATAATAAGTTAATTATATTTTTGAATATGAAATGTATTTTTAAACTTGTAAACTTGTAAACTTGTAAATAAAAATAAATAAATAAAAATAAAAAATAAATAAATAATAATAGTTTAAAACTGTGAACACGTTTACCTTAAAAACATAACGAAACAAAGGCTGACAAACTTTTCACATATCGCAATGTCAAACCACACTGTCAACTCTTGTTTTTGTTCCTCAAAATTTTAAACGTTCAAATACTACCACATTCATGAAGAAACATTATATATATAAACGGCCAAAGTTCTAGTACTCTAAAGTTTTTTATTAAGCAATGACCGCTTGGCGCAGTGGTAGCGCAACTGCTTTCTTTGTATGTACATATATGTTATTTATTCCGTTATCTAGTTGCCATAACACAAGCTTCTGCTTAGCTTGGAACTGAAACATGTACTGAAAATATAAAAAAAATGTAATCTAAACACTTTTTCGTGCTCCAATAATTAGATAGTTAATTAAGTAAATTATTATTTTTTATGGATACGGATTTATTGCAAAACAAATCCTACTAATATTATAAATGTGAAATTTTGTGAGAATGTATGTAAGGATGTTTGTTTTTTAATTCTTCAGTCAGGATTAACACATAGGATACTTTGCATCCGTACTGTTCAGGAAACGGGAACAACGCAAAGCAAAAAGCTAATATATACGATGGATGTTGATACATAATTTGGATATATTCATATAATTTACTGAATGAATAAATGTATTCTAAAATCACACGATATATCCTTAGCTATTCTACAATTATCTATATATAAAACCATAGATAGAGTTTCGATATGAAACCTATTGATGATATTGTACAAAATACAATGATAGAGCATTTACTAAAATAGTGTTCAAAGTAAGGACAAATTGAATACAATTTTACTCCTACAAAAATACGATATTCCATCCGAAAATAACCCGAGATTCGTTACTATGATAATCTCCCGGGAAATAACAATTCAAAACGAATGTAATCAAAAAATATATTTATCAAAGACACCCACCTCAGCACAATTAAGAATCACCGATGCGTGCGAAAGCTGAAAAATCGATGTTAAAAATAAATAGGAAATTATTATGTTAATCCGACTCACGGCGACTATTCCTGGCCAGTTTCCAAATTAAACATATTACTTACTTTTTTAATATATCTGTTGTTTGCACTTGAACATAGAGTGTTTTAAAATTTGCCTCGACTTCACACAAAAATTTGAATTGCAAATGAAACTTTTCGGTTTCCCAAAAACTATCCTTTTGTCGGTAAACTAGTGGGAAAACATTTTTCATGTCATAAATAAAGTGTCAAAGGATCGTATCGATTTTTTTGTAGAGGTCATAAAAATACTTGAATGCAAAATATTGCACACAACATTCATTGGCTGCTAATGTCTAATTATTTTGTAAGTTAATTTTTTTTTAACTAGTCCAGGACCAGTATATCTTCGCTATAAATAGAGATTAAGAACTAAAGCTAAAGTCTATTAGTTTTATTAGTCTGCATCAAAAATAGTCTAATTTTATATGCATAATGATTATGTTTCTAATTTTTACCACTGAAAGATACAAATGTAAATTACGAATGTATGATCGAAACCCTCAACCCACACTGTAAAAATACGCTTAGCACAGAAGTCAAGTAGTTGTGTATCATTACACTATGTGGTCGTCATATCGGTCAACATATAAGATAATTGCGAATTAAACGCTTTGTATAGTATTGATATTACATTTCTACTTGTACAGTGTACACGATTGCTCCTATTTTGTATTGTTTTATTATCTACAATGTTTACGTTCAATGCTAGGGCTAGTAAAACTTATCTATCTGAATGATAAATAAATTCAACTTCTTTGTATCAAATTATAGAATTTCAATCCACCAATATATGTGACATTCATTGTACGTATATAAAATAAAGAAAAATAAACGAATAATTAACGCTCGCAATTTTGTAAATTTGTTCTTAATGTTCTCGCAAATAGGACAGCTGTCTTTTACGACCCCAATTGTTCTCTAAATAACTCCATTCGAAGAGAAACCCACGTCTAATCAATACAACGAATTACTTTTACATTGTTTAATGTTTTTACTCCACACTTTTGTTTGACATTAATTTTAATTATTTAACCTTACTTTGTATCGGGACAAATGTCGATGATATCATATTTGTGCTACATCCTATATTACATTCAATAAAGATGACAATATTTGTATAGGTATCTCAAAAAAGTTTCATATCTGTAGTCCTGTAGGTGCAATAATTCAATGATTTCGTCATTATAATGTAAATTCAACGTCCTTGACCGATTTTTCCCCTGAGACTAATTGCGCCACTGACTGAAATAGAATCTAATAGTCACTTCTTCGTTGCATTGAAATGGAAAAATAATGATCAATATCTCAAAGAGAAAGATTTGTTTATAAATTGTAA
>JADANM010005346.1:3091030-3102931 GCA_026213755.1 Eurema hecabe | reverse complement strand
AGCAATATTCGGTTTTTCGTGTTAATGTTCCTCTTAATAAAAAAGTATACAGTTCTCAAAGTGTTTTGTAAATACATAACTCGGGATTTTAAGTAAACACGCAGATTACTTGTATCGGTTTTTTTTAATCTTTATTTTTTCTTTAGGACTTTTAGCTCAAAAGCCATGTCAGCCCCATTATCAAAAAAATACAATTATTACAACTTATTTACATATGTCAATTAAAAACCTAAATAAAAATTTTGCCTGGCTTGATGCCGGATATTGTATCGCTTTTAATGGCCGTCAACCAACTGCCACTGTAGGAAGGTTCAGATTCTACCTTCGTATTATGTACATCCAAATACCCTACACAAGGTCTCAGGTAAAGTTCAACCGCTTCAAAAAATGTTTTAGCATTAAAAATGATCTTTTCCTAATTCCTTATATGACATAGAATTAAATTTTTATAAGAAAAATATGTTTGATATTAAACTGATATTATTGCTAAATGAAAGGTTTCTAAATTGAATGAGAATTGTTTTGCTCGTGGCTAATTTGAAAACAATTCATGCTTCCCACAAAGCATACAATGGAATCTCAATTATTTGTTCAATACGCTCTCTATTCAAGTGAGTTTTTCTATACAGACAGCGCAGATTTAATAATATGATTTTGTCGTGTATGACGGATATAATAATAATTCTGAAACCTTTTTATAGACAATTGTGTATGGCTTATAACTATTTTATAATAAGGATGAGAATATATATAATTCATTAGCGTTAACACCTTTCTTATTTATTGCTTTTTGGCCTCACTAATATTTTATTAAAATATTAATAGAAACCTTTCTGTAGTGTATTGAACACTGTATAACAGTATTAGACCTTGGCACTATTTCATCTCTAACAAACTAATATCGGGCTACTTACAAAATACTTTTTTGCTTTATTTGAAACGTACAATACTATTTTTATTATTATTCTATTATATTCTAATTGTTCCTGCGGAGTCAATTAGGCAATGTCGCTCCTTTAACACTTAACGCATTTTACGTCAAGCGAAGCCAATTTTATAATGGACGAGAGGTATTCACATCGAGGACGATTTAATATGGATGCAAATTGATTTACGCTTCATACGTTTCCTATCTTCTCAAGGAAATCTTATACTGTAGGTAATCTTGGGAAGAACTTTAAAATATTATATAGCATATCATTTTATCCATACTAGTATTATGAATGCAAAAGTAACTATGTCTGTCCGTCTGTCTTTACATCACGCTAAAACTACTGAACCGATAAGAACGAAATTTGGTAAACAGATGGTGTTGAGCCTGGGGAAGGACATAGGCTACTTTTTAACTGGAAAAAAAGGTTATAAGGGAAGGAGGGGTCAAATTTTATATGAAAGTCCACGTGGACGGAGTTGCGGGCAACAGCTAGTGTATAATTTAAAATTATGTGTTTAACTGTTTATTAGATTGTAATTAATTTAGACAGCTTGACAAATGTTTAAGAAAGTTTATTACTTGTAACAGTTGCTAAGAGAGTCTTCTTTGTGATCCTCATCATGTAGATAGTAATTAAGATACCATAATCCATCAATGAAATCAGCCTCATGGCTGATTCTGTGTCTAGTCAAATCCCACTACCTTGTTAAGCACTAGAATCGAAATTTCTTACAGTAAACGGAAATTGCTTACTACAGTCTTGACTTGCTGTCACTGCTGGAAGTAATTTATTCTGCATCATCTTTACTTGAATATTTTGCTCTTGTATATTTTTACTCATATAACGACAAACTTCATGGCTCGCTCATCCGATGCATATTCAGAATATGATATAAAAAAAATAGTTATTGATTCAAGCCGCATAGCTCCTGTGCTTCTGGCAACACTGGGAGAAAATCTATAAATTGGAGGCAGGATACTATAAAGTCTTTGCTTGAAAGAGAAACCATCATCCATCTATTCTCACTTTAGGCATGTATTTGTTAACAAAGAATTAAATTAAACGTAAACGTAAACGTTACGATTTTATATAATTTTATTATCAACATTAATTCATACAGAAACACACACACACACACACACACACGCACACACACACACACACTCTCTTATTAACACCCCCTCTAAACTGACGTATAACTTTCCGTCAGCACAATATATTATTTTAGTTTCTTTCTTTTTTTCTCATTAATTATGTTATGATCTTTTTGTTGTGTCGTGTTGGGGGGAGACCTGGTGTCCTGAAATACAGGCCAAAATCTTAGTTTAGGCACCACTCTCCCACAATATGTTACTAAAATTATGAATATTTGTATTTTCCTTTGCATTGTAATGCAAAAATAATTATATGTTAGAACCAAGATGAGTATGAAGCCATATATTACATATAATATAGTACTTGAGAACAATGCGACGCAACGCAGTTACGCCTTAAGGAACAACAATTAATGTGAAAATTATATATACAGCAGCAGTCATCTGGCGTAAGAGTTAACCTTTAAATAAAAGGAATTTAATTTAAAAGGAGATGTAAAATAATAGTTTTATTATTTGTTGTATAAAACGTTGAATTGAAAATAACCACGCTCACGAGAACTGAAGCTTTATAATTAATACGACAGCTGGTATAATAGCTACCACTAACGAAGTAAGTCAGTGACATCTAATATTCATTTCAAGTTTGGATAGTCAAGTCAATACTAGAGTTAATTTAGACAACGTTGCGTTAGTTAAATGGCTTATTTATGAATTTTATAAAGACAATGTAACGTCGTATTTTACAATGTTAATATTGTACTCATATGAGGTAATAAATAACAAAATTTTTCATTTTTAAACTTATCAACTTATTATACGGTTGAAACCAGCCGTTCACATCTTTTTAAATATAGTTAGTTAAAATAAGTGTTCAGATATTTTGGAATCAATACATCAATCAATACATATAATAAAAATGTAACGAGTCGCTGTCTGTACATGGAAGATATATGAGAAAAAATATTATAGGAGACCTTTATTAACGCAATAGAACCCAAAACAATGATTTTTGAAATTTTTGTCTGTTTGTCTGTTTGTTTGTGCACGCTAATCTCAGAAACGGCATATCCTATCTAGATGGAGTTTTCAATGATATATGTTGGTAAGCTTCACTTAACATTTAGTGTTTAATTCATATCAATCGGTTGATAAAGAAAAAAGTTATGGCAATTTAAAGAATCACGTTGTAAGTCACTTTTCTACGCGGGCGAAATCGCTGGCACAGCTAGTCTTGAATATGTACAAAATTGTCTATACTTTTGTACTAAACTGTACAATTTCTTATGACCAATTGAATTCTATGTTATTTTTAACAAATTCATTTCGAAAGATCTCTAACTGAATTCAAATTAAATTAAGTATCCCTCGAAAACAATAAAAGAAATAAAATTGTAGTAACGCGTCCCTTGTCGCACACTCAGTTGTAAATTAAGTACTTAAGAGATACCATTTTCTAAATAAAATAGCTTAATTTTAGTGTACTAACGAGCTATTTCGCTTTATCTATCATTTGATGGCTGTCTGTCCTTTATTGCACTTGGAATGGAAAAACATGTTACAGTAAGCATATGGATATGCCTGCGACGTATGTTAGTCACATATTCCAAGACTTTCAATTTGGTAAGGGCATAAAATAAACAAGTGGTACCTTCGTACCTAGCTCATAATGTTATGGAGCTTAAAAGGTATACAAACAATAGGATCGAATATCAGCTTATCTACTTGTTGCCAAAACATAAGCAGGAGTTTTTATTTTTGTTTGGAGCTCTAAAACTGTATCAAAACTAGTCCATATCGACGATGTTTAGCATAATACATGTTATGTTTAGCATTATATAATCCTATAGATATTTAAGACGCCTATAGATCTATACGAATGTAACTAATACATAGAGGAAATTTTTACATGTCAGACTCATCATTCCTTAAATTATATAGTTCAATTAATCTTTAATTTATATAGGGATAGAATATAGATATTCGAAGTACTTAAATCTTAAAAATGCCCATAATAAAATATAATAAACCACAATTTCGAAACTTTGTTGGATAATTAATTAATTAAAATAGACATTTTTTGACGTTCTGCTTTTAATTAATATTGCATAGCATAAATACATGTTAAAATTTTTAATTGTCGAATAATGAATTTTACAACAATACGTTACGTATTAATATTGACGCTTAGACACTTGGATAAAGGACTTTAATTATTGAATTTAAATAATATTTTTGTATGTTACTTCTATTCATACTTTAACATGTCAAAAGTTTTGACATTTTCAAACAGATAGCGCTATAATTTAGCAAATCTTGAGTGAAATTATACCGTTTAACTTTTTTAATATAAGGAAAGCGAAAGACATCTTTCGGGCACAAGTAAAAGATTTATTTCTTGAGATATTACTACGTACTTTGATTAGACAGCTGATTGATAAGGCATTTGCAATCGAAAAGTCGTAAAGTTACGTTATTATTAAACATTATCTATATTAAAACAGAGTCATATATTTTACTAGCTGTGATTGTGGTTTCTTTCATCTTAATTTTTTGTTGTTTTATAGTTATGTATTATCTATACGCAAATATCTAATGAAATTCTGTGGCCTTAAACTCTAGGCTATATCCCAACAAAATTTTGAAAATTTTAAAATAGTCCTCTGGCTTTGAGTGTTACAGGCACAGAGCAACTTTTCATGTATGACATTAGTAAAACTTACTTGTAAAAAGTATTAGTAAGAAACTTTAACATAACAAAATAATGTTATACTTGTACGTTAATAACGACTCAAACAGTTTCTGAAAAAATACAACGTAACAAAATTGTTTCGTGCGAAAATATTTAAGCTTTAACTCCGTGTAGATGCGAGGACAATTCGTGAGCATTAAATCAAAATCACTTTGTTTACGTCAAAATAAATACAACTGTATTCTAAACGGCCGGTATTTTATATTAATATTTTCGAGGAAGTGAACAATTTCATTTTGATGTGTTTCATCTTTAGAGATTGACGGCCGCTTCCATTGAACGCTCAAGGTGACTTGAAAATTCAATTTTGTTTAAAATGTGATACGTGATACGTAGACATTTTTTTCAGAATACAAACTTAGGTATCCAAAATATGGTATTAAAGTCTAGATTTTAGGTGTATAGTATGTTTTAAAGAAATAAATCGATCCTTGTACGTGTTTTGAGCAGGTTTATTTGATGGTTAGAAACCACCCTTAAAAAAAGACAAGGGAAACGATAAAAGAAGAGAAAAAGGAAAAAAGTGCTCCCACTAACCAAACGAACGAAGACGTGACGAATGACGCCATTACTTGACGCCGCGCCGGTTTTCTGTGATACGACTCTGTACCACCCCACGCAAGCTAGTCCAAATCAAAGACGTGAAAGATGTACCACCTAATTAATTAAATAAAAATTAAATAATCTCACAAATTAGGGAACAAGCTCGTTAATTTCATAACGCTTTTAGTACTTACTAGCGTTTAAAATATTTCTAGTAAGTATAGCTTCAAGAGTCTTAACTCGCATTTAAAGTTTCATACTAATGAGCGCTTCGTCTTCGCTATACCAGAGATAGGTGACTTAAAAACCTCTTAAATGGCGACAAAGGTAATGAACGATTTTAACATCCAATTTAGTTCGTAACAGGGCGAGCATCAATCAATTAAAAGTATTACTTTTCACGGAGCAAATACAAATTTTATTAGGATGTATTTAGTGATGTAGCGGTTATTCTCTTGAACTACTGAATTAAGTTTAGAAATAATTATTATTATAATTGAACTAATCTGCGTTACACTTTTAACTATGAGTTTACATTTCTATGCTCTAAACGTGGTTTGTTATAAGTTGTTGCTGCAGGCTTTTTCCAGAACATTCATTAATAGCACTACCTATTGAATTAATTTAGTCCGTCCATCTCATTAGTGACCTACGCCACATTCTAAAATCCATGTTACAACTGTATTCTATACGAATATTATAAAGAAGTAAAGTTTGTATGTTCGTTAAATTGTAAGGGGTCATCTCGGGATCTACTTTTTAGATTTTAAAAATTATTTCGAAAATAGAAAGCCACATTATTGCTGAGTGTAATAGGCTATATAAAAAACTGAAAAAGGCTTTTACGTGACAGTCCGCTTTGCAAAGTAAATCGGAAAAAACTTTTCGAATTATAGCGTTTTTACGAACGCTGCTTTAACTATGAAAGATATATTTTTGAGTTTTAGAGAAAAGATTTGGAGTATATTATGTTGATTGTGTTATTTAACTTTAAAACAATATAATATGTGGAGAGATAGACCAAAAATTATGTAACTACAGCTTATTATTTTCCCTCGTTAATGATCTTTAATGGTTTACGCTATGGCTAAAATTGTACCTTTCTAAGAAATCAGCTGGATATAATTAACCAAGAAATTAAATTTTTGTTAATTGAATTCCGACATGTCAATAGCGCAGGGACTTGAAATTCAATTAACTGAACAAAATTTAATTAAGGCAATTTTTTTGGTGATCTCAAAATGCGTAATTTTTCTTCGTATTACTGGAAAGATTTAGAAATTAGGTTGAAAGCGTATATTTATAAATAAATAAGAAGTCAAATAAAATATTATTCAAAGTAAATAGATGAAATTATATTATATTACTTCTCATAAGTGGATTTCGTGTTATTTTCTTATGTTTTTAACTCGACACTGAATGTTTGCTTAATGGCAACGCGGTATTAAATTAAGCTCTTTTAACGTTTACATTGGAACTCTGTATGAATGTGATAACGCTTCAAATTATTTTACTTTCCTAATTTGTGTTTATACAAGATGTGATCTAACTTGTATTATTTTTAATGTTTAACTGAGAATTAAAATGAGAAGTGTAGCAGTAGATGGACCGGAACAGTACATAAGCTACACGACATAAACTACCCCGGGACTGTAGGTATGCATGAACATTTCCCCAAAATAAGTATAAAAAATAGGCCAGGAAACTACGATAACAAATAAAATGAATGACAAAAGAAATGTAATGGTAACAAATTAAACTTTGTTAAAAACATATTGTAATAATATTAGAAAAAATCTTTTAATTATGCTCACTAGGAAAAAATAATTCAAACTTTTACTAAAGGCATATTTGTATCGTAAAATATTTAACCTTTTTAGGGGCTAGATTTTGAAAGTATATAGAACTCAACATTTAATTTCTAACAGGTTTTCTTCCTTATTAACAATATCCTTTGTTTTTTAACCCCTTAATTACATAAGTAAAAAAAATGTCTGTGAAGATCTCTTTAAATGTTTATAATGCCCATTTTTTCGTCAGTGTCATTCTACGGTACACAACGCCAAAATTTAATTACTTTAAGATTATGTTTTACTGCACCACGGACTTACCGGTATTTGTGAATGTATTATACACATAAACATCCCTCCTGAATCATTCTATCTGGTTAAAAAAACTGTAAAAAAATCGTTTGCGTAGTTTTAAAGATTTAAGCAAACATAGGGATAGACAGAAGAAAGCTACTTTGTTTATTATGTAATTATAAATACATTTCGTTGTACTTAAGTACAATAGTCGAAAATAATGTTATATGAATGGCGTCATATACGGCTATGTAAAAATTAAGCTGTTTAATTAATAATTTACTTTGCAGCACCATTCAACAAGGTACTTGAATGTATGTGAACAATATAAAATACGACATAATAATATCTAACCATATCTAAACATATTTATATAATAAATATACCTTACTTTCAACATGCAAACATTTTAAATTATGCACACGAATGAGCCTTTAGGAAGTTTATCTAAGTGGAAAATTATGAAATCCTTTTATGCTAACAATGCCATCGGATCCGTATTCAAAATGATGGGAACTGCATATTCATATTATACCCTCTAGGTAGAGTGGAATTACTTATACTTGACAATTTTATTCCATTAGACCCGCGCATACTATTTGCAACACTGATACAACGTTTCATTATTGAATATCGCATTTCCAACCACTTTTGCCACGATATCCTTATGTCTAGAGAGTAAATTGATTCGCGATTATTTATCGATGACACCTATCGAGATAAGTTTGCTATCAGTAACTATAATGGAGGTTTATTTACTAACAGGAGTCGTGATACTTATGTTATCTTGTTTTGACGCAATTATGTAGCCGACTTTTTAGGGTTAAAAGCTTCCGTAAAAGTCCTGATTTTTTAATATATATTATGTTATTGGGAAGAATTGAGTTAAGTCCTGTTAATGGAAAATGACTACATCCCATGAACAGTCGCAAAGGCTTGTAAATGCGTTCTAACATCAAAAAATGGGAAAAGGAAATGACCTGTTATACAAGGGATTAAGGGATGGGGAAATTTCGAATGGAAAAATGGGCCTCCAGTGCTCCTCCTGACCTAACAAGGCATACAATTTTACTCCCGATTTACTGTAAGTGTTCATGGTACCATACCATGGGCATAAAGAAAGAAATGATCTGATCCAATTTGTCTTAATATAGTACCTACTTATTTGCTTGTAGTCTAAACGAATTTAAGAATCGAGACATCCTTATAATTACATCCCTAATCAATTACAATTTGTTATAGTATGTTACCTACTATGTAATTGAACTCGCTTTGGTATTGATTAAACAAAGCAAACAGCGCTTCCCGATCCGGTACTTGTCGCCGACATTTACGCAAATGTATTCGCAAATATACCGTTTTTATCTTTACGAGGCAAGCAGATATTTATTCTGTGATGCCTTCGTTTAAGATCTATAAATTGGAGTCATGTTACTTGTGTAAGCTGTGTGATACGATACACATTGTTTCAGAATTTATATAAAATAATTATGTTACGATACGTACGAATAAGTATTTTATATTTTAATGAAAAGGCTACGCAATCAAAATAATTAGCGTTATAATAGTGATTTATAATGAAGAGTTTGTTACTATTTTGAAAGCGTTTATGTTGAAAATTAATTTTACATTTGAAGAAACTTCATTTCAATATTACGTTCCAGATATTCGACCAAAGCCGCGGGACGTGACTTACTCAAAATAATTTAAAAGCAAACGTACAACAAAGCATAAACACATAAATGTAAAAGTAATATCTTATTTTCAACATTTAACTTTGTTTTATCACTAAAAATCAACTATAAATCCCAAAGAGAAAATTATGAACGTTGTACTTCGTCTAATAATAGTTTAAAACTGTGAACACGTTTACCTTAAAAACATAACGAAACAAAGGCTGACAAACTTTTCACATATCGCAATGTCAAACCACACTGTCAACTCTTGTTTTTGTTTCTCAAAATTTTAAACGTTCAAATACTACCACATTCATGAAGAAACATTATATATATAAACGGCCAAAGTTCTAGTACTCTAAAGTTTTTTATTAAGCAATGACCGCTTGGCGCAGTGGTAGCGCAACTGCTTTCTTTGTATGTACATATATGTTATTTATTCCGTTATCTAGTTGCCATAACACAAGCTTCTGCTTAGCTTGGAACTGAAACATGTACTGAAAATATAAAAAAAATGTAATCTAAACACTTTTTCGTGCCACAATAATTAGATAGTTAATTAAGTAAATTATTATTTTTTTTTTGCAATATTTAGATTTAGATTTAGATTAAGATTTATTGCAAAACAAATCCTACTAATATTATAAATGTGAAATTGTGTGAGAATGTACGTAATGTACGTGTCTTTTAATTCTTTCACGCAAAAAACGGCTGGACCGATTCAGTTGACATTTGGTGAGGATTAACACATAGGATACTTTGCATCCGTACTGTTCCAGGAACGGGAACAACGCAAAGCAAAAATCTTAATATATACGATGGATGTATGGAACATAATTTGGATATATTCTTATAATGTACTGAATGAATAAATGTATTCTAAAATCACACAATATATCCTTAGCTATTCTACAATCCATACTAATATTATAAATGCGAAAGTAACTCTGTCTGTCTGTCTGTCTGTCTGTCTGTTACGCTTTCACGCCAAAACTACTGAACCGATTGTAATGAAATTTGGTACACAGATGGTCTAGAGCCTGAGATAAAACATAGGCTACTTTTTAACTAAAAAAACGGTTATAAGGGGGAGAAAGGGGAAGTTAAAGTTTATATGAAAGTCCACGCGGACGGAGTCGCGGGCAACAGCTAGTTACCTATATATAAAACCATAGATAGAGTTTCGATATGAAACCTATTGATGATATTGTACAAAATACAATGATAGAGCATTTACTAAAATAGTGTTCAAAGTAAGGACAAATTGAATACAATTTTACTCCTACAAAAATACGATATTCCATCCGAAAATAACCCGAGATTCGTTACTATGATAATCTCCCGGGAAATAACAATTCAAAACGAATGTAATCAAAAAATATATTTATCAAAGACACCCACCTCAGCACAATTAAGAATCACCGATGCGTGCGAAAGCTGAAAAATCGATGTTAAAAATAAATAGGAAATTATTATGTTAATCCGACTCACGGCGACTATTCCTGGCCAGTTTCCAAATTAAACATATTACTTACTTTTTTAATATATCTGTTGTTTGCACTTGAACATAGAGTGTTTTAAAATTTGCCTCGACTTCACACAAAAATTTGAATTGCAAATGAAACTTTTCGGTTTCCCAAAAACTATCCTTTTGTCGGTAAACTAGTGGGAAAACATTTTTCATGTCATAAATAAAGTGTCAAAGGATCGTATCGATTGTTTTGTAGTGGTCATAAAAATACTTGAATGCCAAATATTGCACACAACATTCATTAGCTGCTAATGTCTTATTATTTTGTAAGTTAATTTTTTTTTAACTAGTCGGACCAGTATATCTTCGCTATAAATAGAGTTTAAGAACTAAAGTCTATTAGTATTATTAGTCTGCATCAAAAATAGTCTAATTTTGTATGCATAATGCATATGTTTCTAATTTTTACCACAGAAAGATACAAATATAAATTACGAATGTATGATCGAACCCACACTGTAAAAATACCCTTAGCACAGAAGTCAATTAGTTGTGTATCATTACACTATGTGGTCGTCTTATCGTTCAACATATAAGATAATTGCGAATTCAACGCTTTGTATAGTATTGATATTACATTTCTACTTGTACAGTGTACACGATTGCTCCTATTTTGTATTGTTTTATTAGCTACAATGTTTGCGTTCAATGCTAGGGCTAGTAAAACTTATCAATCTGAATGTTAAATAAATTCAACTTCTTTGTATCAAATTATAGAATTTTAAACTACCAATTTACGTGACATTCATTGTACGTATATAAAATAAAGAAAAATAAACGAATAATTAACGCTAGCAATTTTGTACCTAAATTTGTTCTTAATGTACTCGCAAATAGGACAGCTGTCTTTTACGACCCCAATTGTTCTCTAAATAACTCCATTCGAAGAGAAACCCACGTCTAATCAATACAACGAATTACTTTTACATTGTTTAATGTTTTTATTTCACACTTTTGTTTGTCATTAATTTTAATTGTTTTCCCTTACTTTGTATCGGGACAAAAGTCGATGATATCATATTTGTGCTACATTCTATATTAAATTCAATTAAGATGACAATATTTGTATAGGTATCTCAAAAAAGTTTTATATCTATAGTCCTGTAGGTGCAATAATTCAATGATTTCGTCATTATAATGTAAATTCAACGTCCTTGACCGATTTTTCCCCTGAGACTAATTGCGCCACTGACTGAAATAGAATCTAATAGTCACTTCTTCGTTGCATTGAAATGGAAAAATAATGATCAATATCTCAAAGAGAAAGATTTGTTTATAAATTGTAA
>JADANM010005346.1:3052858-3071124 GCA_026213755.1 Eurema hecabe | reverse complement strand
TAAAAACTTTTTACTTCGGCCAAGAAGGGAAAAGTGCAATTGTTAGCTGGCAACTCCTTATACAGTCATCGATCAGAAGTTTAAAAGTTGCCAGTAACGATCCGGGAAGGCGTTATAGGTATTTCCAAAGCTTTTCTCTTAAGCGTTGCCATTTCCTTTTTATTTCTGCAGTTTATTTTTTATCGTTGCTGGCAATAATACTATTATTTATTTTGAATAGAGAAAGGAAATAAAGGATTTGAAAAACGAATGCGGTCTTCCTCAAAATTGTCAGAAATGCAATCGACCTACAATTTGAAAATCTTTAGAGGAGATATTTTTCTAGCTGTGGATGTCGTGAGACTAAACGTATTAGAGCGATATTTAAATTATGAACTAATTAATTATAAAATAAATAATACACATACAAAACACTACAACACATAGTAGTTAAACGGTGGATAATTTCAAACGCAAACTGAAATTAGGCCAAAACACTTTGGGAGATCTTCTCAAAGTTCTGTCTTGCAACATCTACTTGTAGATAAATTAAAGGACTTGTGAAGAAATATTTGTACTATCTAACTTAAGTAAAGTTTAAGTATGTTCCTATTTAGCAAGGAACTAATCTCTCATAAGTAGATATAGGTAAGTAAATATTTAGTTCTTGATATTTGTTTAATTATTTCATTACAATGTGTAGATAATAGGTTTTTATACTAACTTAAAAATAAACAGAAGAGAAAAGCAGCGTTACTATTTTTTTTATCGACCACCCAGTTAACCCTCGGGTTTCGACTACAATATTCATTTTAAGGCTAGCGACTCTTTAATTCCATGATTCCAAATGATTAAATACATCTTTTATCTCTGCCCTCAACGTCAACCGTGTATATCATAAACAAATATTCTATCAACACAACTCAAGGTATTGCAAGCACCAAACGCTAACGATTGCGAAATAAAAACGAGTACAAAACAATAGTTAAAAAGGAATCCTCGGTGACCGACCGGGTACCAATCTATCTTGGCCATAAAATATAAATAGCATTCCAAACCATTAGTTGCGTGACAAGTTGTGCAATAAGCTTTGTAGATCGTTAAATACGACCAGATTGTGTTGACCCTTCACAACAATTGCCTACTTTTATCAATATGATTATTTACATTTCGTTGAATATAATTTGTCAAGTCTTAGTTTAATTATGATCAATATAATTGTAATAAAAAATTAATTTGTTTTCACTTTTTTAATTAATAAAGAGCTTAATTTAACAAACAATCAATTTATTAGTAATTAAAAGTAGGGAACACTAGTAGTATCTATTATTACTACAGATATATTTTTTTAAATAAATAATGCTCATAAACAACACTTTATGTGGTTAAAACACAATTATTATACGGCCATCTTTTTAAATAATTGTCTAGAACATATCATTTGTAACAAACAATGTCTAATTCCAATTACCGCTTAGCACTATATCTATAGTGTATATATGTAAACTTTAAAAAACACAAACAACAAATGGTACAACGTCAGAAGAGATTTCAAACGATTTGCGTTTATCAGTGAAATATATTCCGTTCCAACAATACGTTTGAAGATTACTTTAGTATATAGTATGTAGTTAGTTAGACACACGTGCGGTTTCGTTATATGATACGCCATGTAGCTTGCATGCCTCTACGATAATCAATACCGCCTATCGTCTTGTCAATTTTCATCCTATACACTGTATTATGTTCTAATTAAATTTGGTATATGTCGCTCCATCTTGAGAAAATGGGGAATATCTAGTTAAAGAAGTATGAAATTTACGACGATGTTTATACAGTTTCACTAGCCGCGAATAGAGGTTTTACTTGTTTAATAGTAGGTTTTGTTACCACGGCAACACCGGGTCAAAAAGTCTTTTATTATTTACCAATCCAACAGTAAGTATGTCCAAACATCCATACATCGTCTTTTAACAATATGAAAAAAACAAGATGAATTCAATCGAATTGAATAAAAGTGATTAAAATTGAAATGAATGGAAAAGTCTGTATGATGTTTCGACTTAATATATTGTCAACAAACTCCGGCCCATACAAAAATGGTTACTAACATGACTTACATAATTTACGGCCGTTTTAAAAGAACGTTAAAGATAAAAGAAGGTACGGACTTTTCAGAATTTCCCGAGATACGAATGCCCCCTTTACTTAACCCGTTAGATTAATATGGATTTGTAAATTTCGGTAAGTTATAACTATATTATAATATAAACGACAATAGTATCATAATAAGTTAATAGTTATAAATATATACCTACATTATTACTAATATTGTGCGTCGACACTAAGCTTATTGTAAACTCAATAAATTCTCTTATATTTAGGCTCCTTACCAACTGAGAGAACTTTCAAACTTTCAAGCTTTCTCACTCTATCTATATAGGGCCTAAGTGAGACAGTCTAATTAAGTTAGGCAACCAATAAAACCATTATAAAAACCTGGTCTAGCATTTCGTCATGGCATTAGCAAGAAAGTATAATTTATTGAAGAAGGCTACATATAGTAAAACTTGAATCTATGAAGGTTTTTCTCCGGCAAAAATTTCGTACCAAGCTCATGCGAAAGGGACGTTACGTGACGCTAACACACGTAAAACGCCTAAATTCAATAACAGTATAATGCTTTGTTTAGTTTGACAGCTCGTCTATTTCGACGTTCATTTATAACGAAACAAATGTTCGTCGCGATGGAATTTTCGCCGCTCCATAGAATTGAGTCAGGTCCATATTCTGCTCACGTATGGTATAAAATACCCGTTGACGTATAGGTCGCGGGCTGTTCATTACATTCATACTCGTGCTTCAGAATGGCAGCTTTATTCAGCATTTCACTCGTACTCTGCACATCCACACTTTTAGTTATACAATGTGGATGCTCGGAAGGTTAGTTTTTAATTAAATTAACAGGTTAATTTAAAACAACGAAGCAGGGAGCGAGCCACTTTTTGCATTCAACGCTCGCGACATAACAAAACAATGTTTTGTTATATCAACAAGAATTAAGTTTTTTTTATTGCCTGAGATCGAATGTTACTTACATTTATATTGCAATCTACGGCACTAAAATCATTACCACCTTCAATATTTAATGCTATTATACTAAATTTACAGCTGATAGAAACTGCATAATTGTATTTTCATGATTATAAGACTCATTTATAAATTTCATGAACACCATCCATCATGAACAATTTTTCATCATAATATTGTAACACTAACGAGGTGTACTTTATAATTATAGTCATTAGGGAAAGACCCTGTTTTTAATATACTATCGTTAATTTAATAATGAATTTTACAGTATACCTACGATATAAGTACTACTTATACAAAGTGATTATAGTTAATAATTTTCAATGTATTATTTTTTGTGTTCAATTTAGTGATCTTCACTTGACGAATCCAAAAAAAAGGTATGTCATGAATGTTAGCCAGTTTTGTGTGTATGCTCCATCCAAGTGTCTAAAATATTGACACAATTTTAATAAAAAGGTCCGTTATAATGTTTCGGCTTTAGTAATTTTAGTATGTCTCATATTACGTATGCTTTCGAGTTTTAATTTTGAGTTCGGGTTATATCTAAAGAAAGTTTAAGATTTATATATAAATCGTATACAATAAATTTGTAAACTTTCTGCCTTTCATGTTATCAATAAAATATTTATTTATTAAACTTTCCTTTTTACTTAGAATCGTATTCAGACAAAAGAGATAAACATTTTATAAATCTCTTAACAATATAAAAGCCTGAAAAACATTGCAATAATAGACAACAGACGTTGATAAAATAAATTCGCTATCTTAATACAAAAACAAAATGGCGAAACAGAATAGAATTCATTAAAACCAGGGCTTTAACGAATGAAAACAATTCGTGTACAATTGAAACAAATTGCTGATACCAACAAAAGGTTATAGATTCTGTATGCGGTCAGCGACAGTAGTAACAATAGTCACTTATTACGCATGTATTTGTATAAAATTTATATAAAAAACTATTATTTATTCACAGATGCACGCTATGCTAATCCCGCCCCATTCTCTGGAATAGAAAAACTATGCAGTGACTGGAATCTGAAAAGTCATAAAAAGGCAAGTATTAAATTGAATTACTTATCAGCGGAGCTTTGTAGCAAACCCACTAATGATGTAGGGGCGTTTTTCTATCCTTTGATGAAGATCCATTGCTTTTAGTTTAGCTTTTAATTAAACATTAAAAACATATATCATTCTCTCAAAACTCAAACTAACTACTTATTGCACTACACGATTATTTTAACAATTATTAATTAGCCAAAAAGTTTTCTTGGACAACTTTTTGATACACTTATAATTCCTTGAATTTCAAGCTAGCCTGTATCGTTTCTGAACCTTTCAAATATATAATCTCTAGCTAAACTGTAGCAAGATGTTTTTAAGGGTTTTCGCAAAAGCGTAACAGACAGACTTATTAACGCATTTATAATTACAAGAAAAATAGGGATGAAGAGACGGTGTTTATCGTACATAGTTCTGAAACATGCTTTCGAAATTTTACGTTCCTCTGAACTAAAGTCGGGATTGACCCATCGAATAACTGATTATAATATTACAATGGTCCGATGTTGACAAGTTATATATAAATAAATATAATAAATATTTTCCAGACATTTATACACAGCGCCATCTAGTTCCAAGCTAAGCCGAAGCTTGTGTTATGGTAACTAGATAATGGAATAAATTACATATACATACTTTTCTTTTGTAAATACATACATACAATACATAGCAACACCCAGACCCCAGAAAAATACAAATGTAAATTACAAATATATTTTTTCGGTGTGGGAATCGAACCCACGACCCTTCGCGAAGAAAGCAGTTGTGCTACCACTGCGCCAAGCGCTATGCTAAGTCTCAAAAAAAAACATAAACGTGATCAGAACTCCGCGCATAAGCAGCGGTCGCTATATGGATATCACTAATCAAGGTTTATTTAAGTATTTACCAGCATGATTTCCGTTGGTTAATAATTAAGTATCTATTTAATTAACATTTGAATATTCATAGATTAATTAATCATGGAAGACTGTTATATTGTACTATTTGTGCTGGATGGTCAACTATAAATATGACCTTTATCAAAACTGGGTCGACCACGTTTAGTTCAGACATTGATTGATCTAAATAAATTGTATCTAGCGAAAACGCTTACAATTGTTCTACATTTTGAAATCCATATCTTATTTAAGATCAATTAAATATATCAAGGCAGTGTATAATACAATTAGTAAAATTATAAAATTCTTACTTTAATCTCTATTATAATTGTTTCATACTATACAAAGTCGCTTTCTTCTCTCTGTTAAAAAAATTAAGCATATAAAGGGATGCTTAAATCTTTAAAACTATGCAATCGATATTCATGCGTTTTTTTATCGAATAGTGATTCAACAGGTATATTAATTAATAGGTATTACATGCATAAATGCGTGTAAAAAACGCGGAGGCACGGGTTAAAATGTTAGGAGATTCATTCTAAGCTTGACTCGTGAAAATATCGCGCTATTTAGTTTTCAACGAACCCAGTATGGTTAATGACATCATTAACAGTTGGCTAGCTTCTTGTTGGGAAATTAAGAGACTTCATAAATAATAACTATATAGAGAACCATGTAACTTATAGGATAACTATGTTTCCGAATATTTTATTAAACTGAAATGCTGAAAATTGTCTTTAATCTATACTAATATTATAAGGAAGTAAAGTTTGTGTGTTTGTTAAATTGTAAGAGGTAATCTCGGGATCTACTGAACCGATTTTAAAAATTATTTCACCAATAGAAAGCCACATTATTGCCGAGTCTCCTATGAGTTTTATAGTATAGCCTATGCTATACTATAAAAAAAAGATTTTAAAATTATTCCCAACGAAGTGGGCACGGGTCAGCTAGTAATTAATAAGTCGAGGCTCATAACATTATGCTTATCAATGTTGTAACTAGCTTTGTATAAACCGTCGAAAATTCTATCAAAAAAGGTATTTTCCAATTAATCATAAAATAATATACCTATTGGCTTATGCCAAGTAACAAAAATAAAGAATATATCCATACGAGAAACATGCAAACGACAGTCGACCACCCAACCGATCGATAATGAAATATTGAAATAATTTGCAAAGTTTATAGGTAGTTGGACGGTCGAATTCCCAAGAATCCATTTAAGCACAAAACTACACCAACAAACTTTATTTATTACCCGCTTTACCTATGAAACTATTAAGTTGGCTTAGTGGCTCCCTTGAAAATCATTTGGTGTGGGAACTAAACTATGTGCATTAAACTTCAATTAGGCTAATAGATCTTGCAACTGCAAGCTACTGGCAAATGGCACTCTTGTACAAGACGTAAATATCGAAGGAGAAATTATCTCCAATGTTGAACATCCTCACAAGAGCTTCTTACACTAATCGTTTCTTTGTTATAGTCTGAAGCCTTTGATATTAATAAAACCTAAGACGTTAGAGAGGGATAAAGATTGATCTACAATATACTTAGACCGACTTTCTACGAAATTACTTCTATTGTCTTTAACAAGCCAGTCTTATTACTCTTAGATTAATCTAAGATTAATAACAATAAAATCAAAGCCAAATATAAATTTATTCAAGTAGGCTACATACATATATTTATACATATGGCTACATTTTTGAATCGTCATAGTATAACAAAACTTTTCTCAAGACTGTTCTCACTTAAAACGAAAAGGTACATAATATGATAATCAATTTCACTTCAACCTACACATCAATTTAAAGCATAGTTAAATGCATATTTTGAAATTAAAAAATATATGGGCGCATAGACTATACTAATCAATTTCAGTTGATTAGGACATGACATTTCGAGTTTGACAACTGACATAACACCGAGCGCTTGGGAGGCGGACATTATCGGTTCGGGTCGATAGAGTGCGCACGCGCCCACATGTTCTGTTGAAATGTTTTAAATTCAGTGCTGCTTTGTTAATCATTTAAAATTATAAGCTCTGATTTACTATCATAAAATTAACAAAGAACGAACTAATCGTGTCGTGAAATATTTTATTGAATTGATCGAACGTTTATCTCCTCGCCCGCCCACATTATATCTACCCACCATACGGATAAAACCTAAGATTGTAAAAATGTAAAGCCATTTATGAAGGAGGATCCTGCAAATATATTTTGTGAAAAACATTAGTCGTGAAACATGTTGATTTTAAAGTAACCTACTATTCCTGTTTATATCTCCCAAGCCATTTTTAACCTCAAAGAAATCTATAAAAAGGCCATCGCAATCCGTGTAATTTTTCGACCTAGGTGCGAACCTCAATTCATCCCATTACACCGCTCATATCCCTTTACGACCCTTACGTGTCTCACTATCCTTCGTGAATTCCTTCTTTACCTTTTTACTGGTTAGTTTTATTGAAGCGCGTAAATAAACCTACATTTGACACAGGACCACCGCATATTTATGGCTGACTGTTCTCTTGTGCCTAAACATGAAAAATTCTCTATAGCCATTCTGTGTCTAAGATACTATATATAATTCTAAAATAGTGGTTTGTTTTTTATTGTTTGAAATTTATTTGAGGATGGCAATGTTTGAAATTTTAAATATCGAATATTAATTAATAATATAAAATAATATCTTTATTATTATTTTGAATCAATTGGGTATAGTATGATGTTTATGATTGTATACTTATTTCATACGCCACAATGTTATAAGAATTAACTTTAACATCATATAAAATTAAGTTGTACGTACTTTGACATTAACGATTGTTCACATTTTATAACAATGTCGCTAGAGACATTGGCAATTTCTTACATATTAACAACATAGGAGAACAATATTGACGTATAAAATTGCTTTTTTATTATTAAACCATGAAATCGGCACCTATCCAGGATGTATTGCTTTTATTGTGAATATTGTTTCTTATGAATTAAGAAAAACTGTTTATTTAAAAATAATTTTTATGGTTGCTTATAGCATAGATCGTAAACAACTTTGTTTAATAATTTTCGAACTACGAGGGTGCTTTTTACACAGAAAAAAAAGTTGTTGACTTTATAAATATTCGATGAAATTTGGACCAAAACTTACCAGTTTATTATATTCAAATATTTTTTTATAATTACAGATTATATGCTTCATATGTAAGGGCTTAGACCCGAGTTGCTTCGGATCGACGACAACTAAAGAAACGACAACTACAGGAACTACCAAACCTGTTACCACTAGCACTCCCTCGACTACTACTAAAGGAGTCACCGAAGGAGGGGAAGGAAGAAGGATAGCTTTCTAATAAAACGTCTTTACATATTGTGACATTTGATGTTCTAATAAACTTTTTTACTGGCGTTTGTTGGTTATTAAGATAGTAATTAAGGTAACCTAACTTTAACTAATCAGTTTACAGTTATTTTAAAAGTAAAATACAATGTTAATTTTAATAGTTCATCTGTCTGTCAGTAAAACTGTCAATCTTGAAGTTTTATTTATTTATTATTTATCTTACTATATATACAAATTACGTGTCACGTTGTTTATCCGCGATTGACCCCTTAACTACTGACCGATTTTGAATTAAATTTGCATACCGTGTCCCGTTTGACCCACGTTAAAAGATCGGATAGTTTACTTCCTGGTAAAATTGAACTACGCGAGTAAAACCGCGGGACACAGCTAGTAGTTATATAGGAAAATACAAAATGAACTAACTAAGGAAAACCATCGTATATATAAAGTGGTTTCATTAAGTTTATTTAATACACAAAACGGTAATTGGCCTTAGTTCATTATTGTGAATAAACGCGATAGATGTCAGAACACAAATTAACTCTTTGATCCTGCGAGAACGGAAATAATAATATTAGCTCCCACTGAAAAGTTTAAGACAAATTCGCTTTCCAGTGACAAATTACACGTTTATCAATGGTTAGCAATTAGGATATTTTGTTTTGTCTCTTTTGGTGTAAATATTTTGATTTATCACTACGATTAATCTATACTATTAGAGTATGATAATAGTGTAATATGGCATACAATATAGTATGATATGATCATTCAATCTAATGAGAATCTAAATACGTCAGACTTAAAGTTGAAATTTCCCATACTAGGTATTAGTGGGTTATATTATTCGTAATCATTTATATTATGTAACCTTTTTAAAGGTTTAAAATTAGGATTAGGTTAGAGACACTCAAGAAATATACATACACACACAGTTTTCGATACAAAAGTTCAACTCCAAACTCTCGGAGTCGATATTGACAAGTTTCGATGACGTTTTTGAGCGACTTGTTATTCGAATTAATATTTAATTAAAATCTTTGATAGATGTTCGATGTGATTCTTTGTTAGGGTAACTTTAGCTCCAAAAGTCGATCAATATTTTTTGATATCGACGATTGATGGGAGTAAAGATGATTTTTTATTTTTTTTATTACATAGGGAGCAAAGTAGCAGCCGAGCCACCTGATGGAAAGTGGACATCGCCGCTCATGAACACTGACAGAGCTCTACAGCTCTGGAGTAGGTTGCTGACCTTTTAAAAAGATGTATGTAGATGTAAAAATAAAATAATGTTCATTTCATCAGTCACCGAACTATAAGTAATTAATGTTGAATTGGTGAGTGACAAACTATTTATCCCGGAGTTTCATATCCCAAATGTACACCTGTCAGTTCCATTCAATGATTCACTCAAATTGGATGGCCATCCAATACGACGATACGGGACCTTGTAAATAATATTTACGAGTCGGTTTTACTACAGTAAATTTGACCTTATAGTTCAGAGATATTTTTTCCTTACATCTGGAATATATATGACTAGCTGTTGCTCGCGACTCCGTCCGCGTGTACTTTCATATAAACTTTGACCTTCCCTTCCCTCTCTTATAACCCTTTTTTCCAGTTAAAAAGTAGCCCATATTTTATCTCAGACTCTAGACCTTATGTGTAGCAAAAATCATTATAATCGGTCTTTGATCGGTTTTGGCTTGAAAACGTAACAGACAGACAGAGTTATTTTCGCATTTATAATATCAAGTAGGGATACTTAAAACCTTTTTTGATTTGGGAATATATTATGAAATAACATCAACTACAACAACTACAACTATTAACTACTGCATTGGCTATGGGCTGGCGTTACTCTTAAAATCAGGAGTGCGTCCAGCTCGTCTCCCCTCTCCATAGTATAAAAAAAAACTAAATTAATTGGTATTATATTACGACTTTATATACGAAAATTATTTACTTTGCACTTAGATGTCTTTCTTAAAGATCGGATCAGCTCAAGCATGAACGCTTGAAGGAGTTAAATAGAAAGAAAAATAATTCTACAAACAATATATTGAAAAAAATAAAACCAATCATAAAAGGCACTGTTTACTTTATTATTAAAAAATTATTTCTCTATTAAAACATTTTAAATTAATGATGATGATGTCTATGGTGACCTTGGATGTTTCGTCCTTGTTGTGAAGGCGGCTGAAAAGAAAGAAAATTAACTATATTAGATTTGTACTTATACTTTAAAAAACAACAGGACATAAAAATTACATATTTTTGTCATTTCATCAATAGATCATATAGTGTACTATCTTACTTCTTAAAACAAAAAAGAATCTAGCTGGGATTCATAAATTTGATTTTGCTCGAAGAAAAAAAATATCTTAGAGCATTTTCTTTTAAAAAAAATAACGTAAACGTTAAAATCCAGACAATTACCTCATCTGCCTCATTCTGTTCCGCGACGTTTTCAGTAGCATTAGCAAAGGACTCGGGCACCGGGAAGTGGTTTATAGTATCGGGCTTGGGCCATTCCGTTTCATCTTCTTCATCGAGACGCAACTGTCGCCTTCTGGTACTGGCTACAAAAATATATATCAGCGCCATCTATTGATAAGTACTTAAACAACTTAAAGTCTATATTTGGTAAGTCATTTAAATTTAGTGTTCATTGCTTGTCTTGATTTTAATTTCGTGTCCATTGGTGGTTTTTATAAACAGTATTAAAGAAAATTATAAAAGCAATTATCGAAAGAATTTCGAAAGATACGCACAGTCGTCGCAAATAAGTTTCTATTAGAAGGCAAGTAAATTAATGATGATGATAAAAAATCATACAGGAAATAGCATAAGTTATTAGGGGGTAGGTCTCTTTCGAAGGAGACCGACTGGGTGGGTACCACAGTGCCAGACACTCTACCGCCTGAATAGAGAGGTGAAAATGTCACTGTGCTCCGGTCTCTAATATATTAACTTCTACGAATTGGCATAAAACGTTATAATATCCGCTATACAACTTGACATAAATGTGTATTGTAATTTATTAATTCAAATTCAAATGTCAAAATGTCTACTAGCCAATAAAACCACCAATACATTACTGTCACTGTCACTGTCATTTTCAATAACTTGACGTTTTATTTGGTTTGAGTTTAATAGTTATAAGCGATCCTTTACCATTTCATTACAAATAGAATAGAGTTTAATAGTTCGTAGGTTGACTACAAAAGTATCATTCAATATTGCAATAAGCCTTTATCAGGACGAGTTGAGATATCTTCTCATTTATTTGAAGACGGCTTAAAACTAAGACTTCATTGGTTGAGTTAGTATTCCCCACAATTTTGGCTATATTTGTATTAATAAAACATAATAAGGTTTATTGCTGTGAATATTCTCACAATATTTAATAACGAAAACTTTTTTACAACTACCTAATATGAGCTGTAATTCTTGATCGTCTGTTATGCTTTCAACGTTTATCCATTGAACCGATTTTGATGTAATATATCACACAGATCGTTTAGGGCTTTAATATTAATAGGACAAAAGAATAGAACGTGGAGCTAATATGAAAATTAAATCGATTAAGTTGCATGTATAGTCAGAAAAGTGCTATACTGTTATTACTTTATTATTCTCATATCAATAAATCTGCGATTTGAATAGCAAGATATAAGGTCCCGTCACGGATGTTTAGCGCTGGACGAGAATAACTGCGCATCGGTAGAATCGCGCTCGTACTTGACGTATTGGTGCGAGAAAGACAACACGACTGGGGAACCAATCAACGTTCGCTCACCCGAAGATCACGCGCCCCGCGCTCCGTGCCGTCCCCTCGATACCTTATTTTTGACTTCTGCGCAGGTTTCGTTCAGCGCTAAAGGTTCGTGACGCTACTTATACCTATTTAATAGAATATAGCTAGGTATACGTATAACTATGTGTTTGAAGATTTATATAATTAAATCGTAAGATTATTTAGTCTATGATATTGTTTTAAATGGAATGTAATAATCTTTCCTTCGTGAAACTGACACGAGTTTGATAGCAATTTAATTCCGTTTCGAGTATCATCAACATAACTAAGATGGCTCCGTCTTGCATCCTCCACGAAAATAGTTTAGGAGTATTTCTTTATAGCTATTTAGTTTCAAGACGAAATATCTTTAAACTAAATCATTTAAAATAATGGCAAGAACGTTCTCTGCTTTATGTGTGTCAATATAAAGCAAACAAATACTTAGACATTACAAAATATTTATTTTTGTAGGTAAGTTAAACATTACATTGTATACTTACATAACTTGGTAGATAATTTAAATATTTATTAAAAGACGTTCGTTGCGAACGCAGTGATAAATTTTAGTTCTTTTTTGTTAGATATTAAATTAAAATATTCTTAGAAAATTTCTTTGAGGATGTCAACATCAACTATGGATTACTTATTGAATTAGAATTAAGCTAATAATAAAAAATAATTTATTCGTCATTTCTTTATACTTCAAGGGGTCTAAGAATATCGGTCATGTAGCTCCTAGACTATATTTTCATTAACGTGCACAAGAAAACGTTGAAAGAGATTACTAGCTTAAGAGCTTTAAGTTGATACATGTTACTTGTGTCACTTAATTGTCAATAAGGGGTGGAATTGGCAAATGTACTAATGGTATGGACTAAGAGATTAGTAAGACATTAGTCATTCCAGTCCATTACGAATGATATGCAGAAGTAGTAATAATAATTGCGCATTAAAAAACTAAAGAGTTTGAATGTTTGATAAATTAAATACTGTAATATTTTTATATGTTATAAATATGTACTTTGTTTCAGACGGTTTAAGGCAAAATAGAAGACTCTCAGGCCAAAATTGGTTGACTATTATCCATATGTCTTTAAAACTTTTTTCTTTTCTCATGAGTGCTTAAAATGCTATCTTTACGCATTAGACACAGAATAAAAAAACAAACAACTGCCAGTTTACAAATATAAATGCGTCTAGATTAAATATTTACCCATTTCATAAGATAATTTTTCAAAAAAGAGTCAGCCCAAGTAAAGAAAAAAATTAAATTAATACCCAGATTAACCAGTTTCATTTAATTCACAAAAGTAACTTTAAGTGATCGTTATATTATGACAGATACTTATATATTGCAATAAGGAATATATAATAACAATATTGAATGATTTCATAAACGCTTACCGATCGTAAATCCTGGATTAAAAGTTCCATTTAATGAAAATCCAATTTCTGAAAAAATTACTTTCTAAACATGAATGAATTAATAATATCGATGATAGCATGCGTCTGTTAAACTTGTATTTTATCACATAGAGATTTTTTTCAAAATGTTTTAAATATATAAATCATCTATATAGGGATTCAGATATAATTATAGCCTATAATTAAAGCCTTATTAATTATGTAATTCAAGCCAATGTAAAAACAGATATCTTTACACTTACGACCCGCCTTGGCCTCGCACATATTATGCATATTTTTACATTATATACAAAATCTTTTCTCTTATCTCACCCTATTAATTTCGAACAAAACCCGCATCATAATATTTTGCATAGTTTTAACACCAAGCATATAAAAAGACAAGCAGACAGCAAAAAGCGATTTTGTTAAATAATATATTCTGTATCTGCAAACGTTCTTTGAGTATAACATTACATACTTCAACAATATGTGAATGTATTTTGTTCATAAGACATGAGTTCCCTTATATTACTGTCATCAGTTCAAACTTGTGGTAATAATAAAAAATTAATATTCTTTTCTCTTTTGATATCTTTAACGTTTTCTTCATAATAGAAAACATACTTATTACAAGAGTAATCGTATAATACGAAATACCGAAATACCATGATGTATATAGGCTTATAAAGATGGATACTTTTACTATAGGAAAATTGGTTCACACGTAAGATTTCTAAGAATGACAGTCGACGTAGAACTTTATCACTACATATTAAATACATCATATTAATTAACATAGAACCTGTATGACTCGAATTTGATGTTTTCCATATATTAAGGGTTTTCAATAGTTCTTTAAGGAAATCTTTAGCTTGTATAAGTTAGGGTTTTTTTTTCAAAAAATATAAAGTAAGCAGTTTAGCAGTCGAATTTGTTTGATTTTTAAAAGACTTATTAAATTTAAAAGACCTTTTTTAATTTTCTTAAAGAAGCTTATTATTCTGAATTAAAAAGGGGTTCATATTTAGAACCTAAAATTTAAGTATTTTGAAGTACGTTTATTTTTTTAGAATCGCTCGATTGGACGTAAAGAGGTTTTATTGTATAACATACAAACAAAATGTCAAACATACCTGCTTGTACAGACAAAATAACACACAACAAAATGGCAGCCACAAACACCTTCATTTTGTTCTTTTGTTATACTATTTCCAATGTTACGTTTAAAAAGTATTTATACTCACTTGCCGGATACTGAAAGATAAGAAAAATACCCGTAATTTATATATAATTGTGCATTATTAGGCGTTTACCTACATTGGTTTTTTATGGTGAAAAATATTTTTTAAGGAAAAATATTAACACCTACCTCAAGTAGATACATATTTTTTATCGAGAAATGGATAAATGGGGCCATGATAAAAGTGTATTATAATATATTGGTACGGTATTTAAATTTAATCAAATATATTAATTAATAAAATAATAAGAGTTTCATCTCAAACTACTGAATCGATATTAATGAAATTTCGAACATCCATAGTAATAAGATTAACAAGTCTGGTAAGAAGTTGAAATGAAGGATACAAATTTGATACAGAATCATATTAAATCCTACTTGAAAGAATTTAAACTTTTTTCAGCAGTTTTACTCACGTCAAAATTACTACCGTTAATTCTTCGTAATTTAGATATTCAAGTTCTTGTTCAAGAGTATTCTATCGGTAAAGAATTTTCAAAAACATTTCTGTACATCCAGGGATAAGCACCTTTATCGCCACAACCTTAAAAACCTAACCCTTTAAAAATTACAATCAATAACAAATCATGTCACCTACATGTTCATACCCTAACAAAACGTTTCAAAGAAAAATGCTTAATATTTCAAGTAACAAGCACACAGCAACAACGCAAGGTTTTCATCAAGTTTCCTCGTGTGTTATTTACATTGTCAATCCACGTCCTTTGAACTAATGATATGTATACATTTGGTTTTCGGACAGACAATAATGATGTTTAGATAGCCTTAACGCGCTTTTTCTAAGAGATCATATTAAATTAAATAAGAAATTTAGGTATATTTTTTTTAAGACGCTTTTTGTGAACAAAACATATTCCTCAATTCATTATGATATTAAAAATATAGACTTACACTTTATGGCTTACGCTTTCTTTTGGATATTGACTTACCTGGGAATATGGACTCATATGCCTGTTAGGTAAATTTAAAGTTTTATTAAAAAATATAGTAATTACGTAAAGCCCTGCCCGCTGTTAATGGTAATATTTATAAAATTAAAAATTCATTCAATATCCTTAATATAATTTAAATATGAAATGTAAAGGTTTCTCTAATTTTTTTTCCAAGCTATAATATCGGAAATAACGAATATAATTACTAAGGAAAGTGTTCATGGCAGATAACATAGTACAATTATCTTTATGTAACATTGATTACCCTTGCCACGTGCTTAAATCGCCCATGAGTCAGGGAATGTTTAGTTATAGTGATATACTTTGGCAAGTAGGTACTGTAAATACAGGAGTAGGTCTGTTTGTCTGTACCGCACGAGATTCACACAAAACCATCGAACCGATTTTAATAAAATTTGAGACAGTCATAGACTAGAATTTAAGAAAAGACACTGGCAATTATTCGTGCCATATAAATGGTCCTAGGGATTAGTCCCTAGGAGGTTGAAAAATGTAATAAAAATATTGCAAAAGCTCCTAAGCTTTTACGTTAAATTGAAGCGATAGCATATAAATATATTAGTTACATTACCTTTAGACTTTTAAAGATAAAAATATTCGAGAAACAGTCTAAAATACACCTAATTAAAATAGTCATAGTTACTATTCAACTTTCTTCATTCTATTAAGCTTTCTAATATATTTGGATAATAAAATAAATAATTCCCAAGCACCTTCATCCTAAGCACATGTTAAACAATTCTATACACAGAAAAAAAGGTTAGTCATTGTGACATGTACGACTGTGTACTTACTTAGTCCTTTCTTGGACGATGTGATTTTGTGCTCTTGTCATAGAAAAGAAGGGTCTTTTATGTGTATATTAAAGTTAGCTTTTCAGAAAAAATACAGCGTTGTTCAAAGGCGCTATCCTTGTTACCATCATAGAATGGATGATAGACTAAATAGAACTGTATTGCTATATAAACCATGATCACACTGACATGAACAATGATCAAAAAACACATAAAACTGTTATTTCAACGAACGTTATTTGAACATACAACGACCAAGATTAGGTAATGCCGTTACGACGGCCTATGTTCCTTCTAGTATGGTTCCTCTGAACAAAAGGGAGGGAGAATCATCGACCAGTCGTACCACTGACTGGTTGGCCTATAGATATCGTCGATTTCGGTAAGTTGTATACAAGTATATTATGCTAAGTCTCGAACAATATCATAAGCGCGATTCAGAACCCAGCACTTTAGTATCAATTTCTATACCGTAAAACCCATTCACAGTAAATCGGCGTCTCATAACGTTAGGTTAGTGAAAGTACCAGCGCCACATTTTTCCCTTCCTCCACCTCCTTAATACTATCCTTATATCTGATAATAAATCGTTTTCTTTCAAACATTTGCTTATAATCTGCTCAATTGCCAGCTGCATCAAAGAAAACTTTATATCTTTTACCTCTTACCTTCTACACATACGAAATAGTTAGTATCGAAATACAGTCGTTTAATATGTAAGATATATTGCAGACAGTTAACAAATGAACCGTGGGCGAGCGTTGATAGATAGTTGCTATCAGTTAGAATTAAGCCCCGAATCATTTGTATCCTGTGGTTATCTCAAACAGAGAACTATTATAACAGAGCCATTTTAATAAAAAAATGCAAGAAGGCTATTTTCTTTAAAAGGCCGGTATAACACTTATGACTGATGTGATGATCACTTACCATCATGTAATAATTCTGCAATTAATATCTGTTTACGTATCTTATAATAATGCATATTATGTCTTTACTTAATCAGAATATATTTTGTAATACGTATAATGCTTCTATAATTGACAAATTATTGCTAAATATTGTGTCTGTGGCAAATGTCATGATTTGAATGTTTTGTCTCGCTCACTCACTTGTCACCGCGGTTTTTGAAGAAAAAGTGGGAGCGTCACGGAGTTTTGGCGGGAATCTTGCGGCGTCTAGTTGTAATCTCGATTGAATATTCCTTTTTTTGGTGCATAAAGTGATTTAATGTATGTTTGTGATAGTGAATCATGCAGTAAACTAGCTAATAAGTGTCCAAGAAATGAAGAATTCATTTGAGAGCGCATAGTAGCGCCGTTCCGATTGCTCCAAGATTCGTCGAGGGTTTTTTGTAAAGCTCACTATCAGTTTACAAAGGACAAAGAAAAATATAACTAAAGACGTGGCTGTATGGGCTTTGTCCCTTTGCCTTCCCACTAAATGGGAGAATTAAACTAAAAAAAAAAGCGGGAGCGTCACTCTTAAAACAGAAAATGATTGTATTGTATATAATGATAAATGTGCTAAATAAATATAATAGTTAAAGTTCTGCGTGTCAAAGAAAAGTAATTATATTCTTTGAGATAAATGTGTTAAATAAATATTATAATAAAAGTTTGGTTGTTATAACCAGGTGAAGGATTGTACCCTATTTTATTTACAAAACTTTTT
>JADANM010005346.1:3005666-3042790 GCA_026213755.1 Eurema hecabe | reverse complement strand
TAGTTAAAATTAAAAATGTCTCCGTCGTAACGCGGATACAAATCTAATTTTAGATACAAATTAATTTACCAACGATTTGTGGGAGACGGCGTAATTAATTTTGAGGTTATTTACTGAATCGTTGATTAACGAGATTTTACAATTAATTTGAAATACATTTAAATCGGGCACTTAAAACGTTAAAAGCACTCAATTAAATTAATTTTTGTTTTAGGTCTAAAGTTAGCTTCATTCTGGTTAGCGACTCTTTTAAATTTTGGCGTAATTCAATCTTATCTTATTTTAGAATAAGATACAACTTTTTCGGTCTTAGGACCGATGCTGCATAGTAACTACTAAAATTTTGCCTTCGTTAACGTTCTACTAACTACGCAGTTCAGACAGAAATTTATTATATAATAAAGAAATTATTTTTTCAGATAATAAATTTAATATCGTTAGGCAGTACTGGTATGGCTAGATTGGTGTCATTAGGCTGAATTGAAGTAATGCGATCTCATTTCAGATGCCTTTGCGTTGCCTTAGATAAGTAAAAGCATCAGAAAACTTTTCCCTTCTCGCTCTGCTGTACATACTTTATCACCTCGATATCCCTCGCCCCGCGGATACCACCGCGAGGTATAGTACGCGTCATTTATGTTTAGCGATTGACGAGAATAGCTGCGCATCTGTAGAATCGCGCTCGTAATTGACGTATTGGTGCGAGAAAGACAACCCGACTGGGACAACCAATCAACGCTCGCGCACTCGACGATCACGCTCCCCGCGCGCCGCGCCGCTTCCTCGATACCTTATTTTTGACTTCTGCGCAGGTTTCGTTCAGCGCTAAAGATTCGTAACGCGTACTATACTCTTTGTAAATATATAGAAAACACCGCTTGTTTAATATTGTATTCTAAAACTTAAACTAAATGGGCTACCTCTAATCTCGTCAGGATCGTGATGGATCGCAATTTAACAAGCTTATAAAATGGAAACTCATTAAATTTTTGATCCTAGATAGTGCTAAAATGTCAGCTAATTTGCGGCTCTAACACTCGGGCTAGTTTAGTCATAGTTTTAATTGTCTTTGTAACGTAAAGAACCTTCCGGGGTAATGTTTCGTATCGCACCGTGAAATTACAAAACTGTTTCCTATACATACTGCTCTTACCATATACTTACTATAGCAATTTATTTGTCGTTTTGGGTGTCTTTATGTGACTAGCAATACTAACTAATAAATCTTTATTGCTGCGTCATTTTCATTGATATTTTTTTATTTCAGGAAATTTAGCAGAAGCGTTACCTGTCACCTACTAGAAATCACCGTTCAAAATAAGTCTCAAACGAATGTGTTGCCGACTTTTATTTGAGGATGAAGTATGCCCTATTCTAAATTCTGTTTCCACATTGTGGATTACTGGATATATCTATTATGTATAATAATAATAATAATTACATTAAAATTATATCACATAATTACCTGACTACATCTCAAACATAGATTTCATATATATCGAAGACGAATCTGACTTTTTCATTATTTTTTTAAATTACTGTACGAAAGACCATGTATAAGTTCTTATATAAAATAAATCTTATACATATCATAAAGAATGAACTAAGTGGGCCTTATTACGTTCTAAGTAAACTTCTACACAAATAGTTTTTATTCTATCAATCTATCCGATGTTCGGTGGAGCATAATTTACCTGATGAAATATCCATCCACCCTCGTTATACTAATATTTTTTCTATTACTTTTGATAACTGGATTCTTATTTATTTTTTATCTAGCTATCTTCGATTATCTTCGTTTCTTAATAAATAATATCAATCAGTAAAGTCACTTTAAGCGTAAGTAATACTTGTACTAAGAAGTAATTCAGATTTGTTTTTAGTTTCGTTCAATACTATAACTTAATACGACCGTGCTATGAGATCGATAGATGTCACATCTTCTACCGCTACAACAAACTCTCTTCAAACTATCAGATTTACGCCCTATTGTTGGTTTTTGGTTATCAAAACATGTATGTAATTCGAACGGAATTCAAAGTTTCGATCTTATAGTATACATCTCTGTAAGAGTATCATTGTACCGACAGAATATGTCTAAACAAAATGAATACGTACTCTTACTTCATGCAATATGTCTTGCACAGCAAGAGCGCCTGTCTGAACCAATCAGCAACGCATTTGACACCGCATTTTACGTGTACAGTTGCTGTATGTCAAGGCACTTTCTGCAATATCGACTATTCAACATATAAACTACTAGCGACCCTGCCCTGGCTTCGCTGGAATATATTATGTTAAAAGCTATTCAATCTTTTAAGTTGTATCAAACTGCACACCGTGCACGGTGCAAATTTAGTTTTTTTTTTTTTTAAATAAATATTTTCAGGACATTTATACACAGCGCCATCTAGTTCCAAGCTAAGCCGAAGCTTGTGTTATGGCAACTAGATAACGGAATAAATTACATATACATTACTTTTCTTTTGTAAATACATACATACAATACATAGCAACACCCAGACCCCAGAAAAATACAAATGTAAATTACAAATATATTTTTCCGGTGTGGGAATCGAACCCACGACCCATCGCGCAGAAGGCAGGTGTATTACCCACTGCGCCAAGCGGTCGTCAAAGTTAAAAATCGATTCAGTAGTTTATATATTTGTATATATTAAGATAACTTTTTTACTAATCAAATTAGATAACCTATACCTTTGAATAATTGATGGTATACTTAAAGAAACACTTTTTAATTAAACTTAATGAGTAATGTGATATTATTTACAAATTAGCTGTAATCCTATATTGACTGCGTTGTTCACTTTTTATAGCAATGCCAGGATAAAAAGCAACCTACTATCTGAGTCCAACTCTATCTGGATGCCAAATTTCAATCAAATTCGTTACATATTTCGCAATTATAAAATTAGAAAGATCTAAAATGATCTGAAATGATTATTACTAGTTTTAAGTTCTGCGAATAAATAGGTTATCTAACAGTAGTAGTAGAAGGCTATAGAAATCCTTTTTACTACACACGAATGCGTTTTTCCATCCAAAGCAAAATACTTCAACTAAAGGAGCTCTACGGTTATGTTCAAATCCAGATATTACAAAGCCCTTTAGTTTTATACGTGTAAATAGATAGATATAGTAATAAAATAGCTCGATCATTTTCAATTATTTTATGATCATAATATTTACAATCAACCTTAATATTAAAACTCGCAATTAAGACTCGAAGCAAATGTTTAAAGTACAAGTCTTTGTTAAAAAGGACATATTATGTCATGCAAATTGTATAGAGAAAGGAAATCAACTACCATCAGGTCAAACAGTCTGGGAGTTATTGTCAATATCGATTTCAGTAGAGGCCATCTTAAAATAGTGACTTACTAATAGAATTGAAATGTGTTTTGCTGTTTCTGACTTTACACTTAAAGACATAGTACATACAATATAAAATTATATGCTCGAGGAAAGTATATATATATACACGAAAATTCAATAAATAGTTTATTTTTTTCGTAGTAAGATTTCCCAATTAGACGATTTTCGAATCAGGACTCAATAATTTCAATAACTACTAGCATTGCTATCTAAACAATAATTTTCACTAATATAAGCCTTCACACGTCAACTTCGAAACCATAAAAAGGTATGACATGGGATAAAAAGAAATGACACGGGAACTCGAGAAATAAATATCATGCATTAACAAAAGAAATACTTTCGATTGCTTTTTGAGTATCAATCATACATATGTATGAAAAATCCGAAAACTTAGATTGGGAACCAACAGCTTGGAGTCTGAGAAAGTTTTGATGTAGTTGGTAGATACTTAAATCATAAGAAGGAATTTACTAAAAAAATATATTCAAACTCATACACAATGTATATTAATTGTGTAAGTCATTTTTTGAATTAAATATACCTCTATCGAGATTGTAAAACATAATATTAAAAGGTTTAAATTAAATTATAATAAAAATAATAAATGTTATAAAAATAAACATGTAAAAAATTAACGTTATCTTATCAATAGTACTTAAACACTTTCGTCGTTTTATTTGATGTTTTCGCAATTTTTTTGAAGAGCGATTTTCGTATATTTTATCCAATTTCCAGTATAAATGAGAAGTACACTTGTTATTCAGGTTTCTCTCTAGAGGGCCTATGACACGTACATGAGCTAATAAAGGCACTGAACGTGGAAAACACCCAAAGAAAATATCAACGACGTAACGAAAAAAGCTGGGATAATGTTTTTCACATTTTCTTACATATTTGAGAGATTATTCCAAAATAATCGTTAAGAATACTTGAAGCGGATACGCCTGTGTAATGTCCTTATTGATTTTTTTTAATATCTCTTATTTAATTCTATAAAATCGATAGATTGGCATTTTCTTTTTGTTTTAAAAAAATGTATTTCAAATCAAGCGCCTCATTAAATATGTGCATATAAAATTTCAACCCCTATAAATTTAATAGGAATAAACTACGACCAAAGGTTTTGCATGAAAAGGCTTAGTTATACACGTACCGCTATTTCATACAACCTCGTTGAATTTTATCCTGTCAGCAAGCCAAGCGGTCTCTTAAAAAGCGGTAAAACACACAAATTCTAATTTATTGCCCTCTACAAGTCTCATAGATAAGGTAAACTACTGGCACCAACCCAAATTGATTTTGCAGCTATGTTCCTGCACTCCATATATTGGTCTACACGCAAAAGCATACTGTTACCAAAGAGCTCTATATCCCACTCAACTATACTTTGAAAATTCCACGTAAAACATTGATTTGAAACGAGCATTCCCACTTCTAAAGTGAAATCATTCTCACTTTAAATACTTTTCTATCCTAATACAAACATACTTTTAAATTCATCCCAAACAAAACAAATAAATATAAAAGCTTCATGTTTTAACCATTGAAAATTATAATTGAATTAAACTTGAAGCAAAAAAGGCACGTAAAAATATTTCTAACAAGTTAGTATAAACATTTCTCTCTCGCAAGAAAGGGAATGTTTTTCGTTTATTTGCGAAAACTTGAGTTTGTTTTACAAACAGTGGGGCCTTTTTAACTTTCTTGCATAAAAATCACGTTTCGTAGAAGTGTCACGGTTGAAAATATTATGCTTTCCCAACTCAGAAGTTTATGACAATTCAGAGAGAACAATCTAAGGAGATTAGAATAAGCAAATCACGTTGGTTTTAAAGTAAAGGTACCGTGCTGCATATCAGTTTTCTTAAGTTTTTTTTGTATTTCCAGTCATTTAACTAAAGGTTGTATGAATTAAAATTTGGTACTGAGCGCTTCTCTACGCTAGTCGTCAAAGTTATCCATGATGTACTCGAAAAGGTAGGCGGACAGTATACAGTGATATTTTAGTCGTTAGAACTACAACATAACCCATGACCTAATCCCAGTATGATGTAAGATATTTCCACACCTAAAAGCTTAGACTAAAAACATAGAGAGAAAAATCTTAAGTTTAAACTTAGATGTAAAAAATCGTTCATATGATTTGCAATACATATTCTTTTATTAGGTATGTAATTTGAACATGATTAGAAATATTCATAATATTCCATCTCATGATCACAGTCAAATAATGTAAGTACTTGTTAAAAGCCTCCTCTTGTGTAAGGACTTGAAAACTTTATGATACTGTGTTTTACCCCATACTCCATATCAGAGTTCTGCTTGTTGAAACTAGATGGCGCTGATCCTAACTAAAAGTATTATTTGTACAACTAACAAAAAATAAAGCTTATTCGTTGTATATTATATATAAATACTATATCAACGAATAAGCTCTCTAAACGTTTTATTACCATCAATAATTTAATTAATACAACTAAGAAAAAAGAAAAATAATGTAATTTAATTTATTGTTTTGCTGTGCTACTAGTAAAAGAAGTTTTCAAAGTCGACACAGATGTTTCGTAGATTTCTCTTTTACTAACACATTCAAAAATCCAAGAGTGCAACTAATTTAATTTACCTACAATATCAGCCTGCGCCGGCGCCTAAAGTACTTAACTACATCCAAAACTGTCTCAAGATTAATTCTAATTTGTTTATTTTACGCTGGACAACTAAACAAAAAATTCTCCTGATGGTGAGCAACCACCAGTTGCTAAGCCAAGTGCCTCATTACTGCGTTGCCAACCGAAATGGATATATAAGGGAAGGATTTACGACAAAAGAGGAATAGATGACGACAGAAAGGGAAATAGGTCTCCGGTGCTCTAAATTACCGAACTAAATGCTTTAACATCTATTACTGGACGCTGATTTTCTAACTACTGGTTAAAGGCATGCTGTTGTTTTTGAGCCTTAATGACTGACACGGCGGAAGTTTACTTATAAAATGATGTAGTTGATGAGAGATGGAAGAAATCCAGGTGCTATACGTTAAATATAGGTTCATAATATGATTACACTGAGCGAACCTAGATCGTGTAATTAATTCTATTATACTACAAAACAGATAGGTACATGAGTTCCATTAGTTAGTAAGCTCACCACAATCTTGGGAAACGGAATATTACATACTAACAATTTCATATTAACGCTGGGTTAATTTGAAGCCCTTTGTTGATATTAATTTAAAGGCTATGACATGAGCCAAAGGCGCTGGGAAGTGTTCAATCATTTCATAGATAGTAAAGTCATGTCGTTTGATTGAATTGAACTGGCTCGAAATACCACCCTTCCTCAGAAAACCGTCGTCAACTAATGTCATATTATCAGAGATGTCGTTGCATTTCGTTTAATAAGTGATGGCACCGGAGGCCCATTTTATATTTCCCATTGTCCTTTATTGTAACCTTAGTTTGCTTTTGTCCCATATCCTTTTCTTTTTCCCTATTTAAATTTATTACTAGTACTTACTAGTAACAGTAACACACTAGTAATATATATTACTACTACTTAGTAGTAATATATATTACTAGTGTGTTGCTGTTCTTTAGGGGATATGAAGGTTCCTTGTTCCAAATTCCAGACTACAGCTATCTTTACTTTAATCTCTAATAGGGATCCCCGAAAATTTATCTGGATAATCAGATTTGTAACACAGAAACTACTATAAATAGTCGTGTCGTCATAGGTCGTCGAAATTTCTTATTGGCTTCAAAGTGAAACATATGTGTTAACTTGTAACTGTAAGATTGACGCAACATCCACTCCGATTATGTGAGGAATGGTTTACTATTCTGTCTCAATATACACATCAAATAAATCTTCTCATCAAAAATGAACTCTATATCTTCCTAATAAAGTCTAATTTAATACCTTCCAGACAAGTACTAGGGGAAGTTTCAGTGTATCAAAGCAGGAAACGTTTCCTTTGTAATGAAATTGTTGAAACTCAGTGTGTTAGTTTCAAAGTAATTGTACAAACGAGATTTACTTACTTAGGTATTCGAGACGCGCAAATAATTAATTGTTTGTTTCTTCTTCTTTTGCTTTTACGTGGAATTTAATAAAAGAAGATAGATCTAACTAATCTGTCTTATTATTAGATAGCATTGCAATAAGCAGTGCCGCTTGAAGACGTCTGTTACATTTCGCAGCTTACGAATACATAAGCGCAACTGGATAGTTATGTATTTGTCCGTGTCCAGTACATAAGCCGAGGTATGAAGCTGACAGCTCGTTTCCCAGTACTACATAAACCTGAGTATTGATTTTTACAATTTACGCAGATACCTATTAGTTTCCAAACGAACCGGCAACAAAACAGTGTACTTCACTACAATCATTCGGGTTTTATATTAACGATAATTCGCACGTCGCCGGGCTACGTTCGGGCATGCGTAGTGCGCGCTGGAGCGGGATTGTTTGTTTACACGCTATCGCCTAACAGGTATCTCGCGTCTAATTGTTCCGAGTCTGTCTCGGCGACGGCACCTTGAGAAAGGAGGAAACCACCTGAGCGCGGCAGATGCGCCGCAGCTGCCGTCCGGGCCGGTCCTCTAGCCCCGCGCCCCCGCGCCCCCGCGCCTCGCCGCGCCGCCCCGCGCCCCGCGCGACCCGCTCCCGCTGGCCCGCGCAATCGCGGCTAACAGTTTTATTTTCCCGTATAAACTTTATCAAACAAAGCGTGCATTCCCCGCGCCCTGCATCTGCTCACCCAGCTGTTTCGCTTGCAGCTGCCGCCGTCGTCTCGCTCTAACGCGACCCCGTGACGCGACGCAGACAGGGATAAACTATATTCAGCGAGCGCATCTCGACCCTTCAATTCCCTGCGTACGGCCCATTCGCAGTTTGTATTCCGACGCCGGCGGGCTGACTGCGAGCGATTATGACGAGTAAACGAAAACGCGATAGCGACAATGAGTCGGAGCGACAGGCCAAGAGGCAGCGGCGCCGCAAGAGGTCTCGCAGCGAGCCGTTGATCAGCGACCCGCAAACTTCGGAAAAGCGGCAGGCTTTGAAACGTTTGTTCGGCCGGATTTGTTCAGTGGAGATAGAGAACGAGCACGTGTCGGAGGAGTCAGCCGAGGAGACTTACGAGGACAATGAAGTATTTGGCGACGAGAACGAGGACCCGCTGCTGGACTCGGTGCCGGTGAACATGGACCCGGAGCAGCTGGGGTTCCTGGTATGCGCGCAGGAGACGCTGCGCTTCCTGGCCGGGCGCGGCATCCCCACGGAGCACCCCGTGTTCGCGCGTCTGCGCTCGCGCCTCCTGCGCGGCATCGGCGAGATGGCGCTCGCCTGAGTATTGCTAGGCCCAGAGCCCACCCCTACCTAAGCCTCTGAACACATAGTTTCTGTGTTTATTTCAGTGTCGATGTCGATGTGTGGTGTACTCCTCCTAAACGAACTCTATACGTCTTGCGGGCTCTGGATAGATCTTAAGGTTTCTATGTAAGGTTGATATTTGTGTAACGAAGCAACAGGTGGTCCGAAAGGACGTCTAGTCACTATCTAGTCAATGTTTACGAATTATATTTGTTAAAAAAGCTTTATTATCATTCCAATAAATTCGTCCACTGTGAGTATGTATTTTTATTCTACCGCTAACCCAATAAAGTTAAAAAAAGTTTTTTTTTACAAACCTATGTACTTAGAATTTCAAAGTAAGTTGTATAAAACACTACAGATTATAAGTAAAAAGTTCATGACAGATTATATTAACACATACAAACAACTATAACATTTTTTTTTTTAAATACTGCTTTTGCGAAAGTTTGTTTTCAATTAAATGGTAAACAAATGAATCACCTGTTTAAAAATTTTCCAAGATTTTCCATATATACCATAGAGGATTTTTTTGAGTCTTAATACTTTTTTTTTGCAAAAAATATTTTCCACAACCCACTATAAGAGAACATACTACAAATAATTCAGGTATAGTCAGGCATTCACTTTCAAACTGACACGGTTAGCACAAAGACAAATAGGCCATACTTAAAAATATAAGTAGTAAGTGAACTTAGATGAATTCTTAAAAGCTTTAAACACTTTATGAGACTCTTTACTCTCTCTCATATTACTTAAAAAACAACATCATACATCAACATTCTGAATCGACAATGTTGAATTTTCATTTTCCTTTGTCAACTTGACGCATCACTAAAAAACTTTTTATTAATGCGTAGTCTAATAAAGTCATTCTTGTGAACAAGTCAGAATCTAATAAACATATTTGTCTTTTATTCTTTCCAATGAGTAAAAAAAATTAAATCTAGAAAATTTGGATAAATAAAATTAAACAGCAGTTCATTCATATCGTTTTATTCATGGCTTTTCCTACAAATGAAAACTTCTTCTTAAATTACACTAACATTGGTACATAATATTTGGTAGTTAAAATATATTATTAATAATATTACGACTAAGTTATACAATTTAAAAAGGGTTAAGGAAAAACTTATTTGCAAATGTATGGTCGAGCTCTAAATGCTTAAAATTTTTATTGTTATAATCACTTCACTTCAATTCTTCTTTAAAAATATCACATATTGTAAGATATAGAAAATTTATTATAGGTTATATATTGTATATCATATCGTATCTGTTAATATAATTCCCTTTTTACTGCTTATATACACGACAATACAAACAAACACATTTTTCATATTATTTCCCGTCTCTATCTATATCTGCTATTTCGCGCTAACTTCTAAAACTTGCTGACGACTTAATTTTAGTTATTATTTAAATGTAAATAAGGCTTATATGTTGTATATCAGTCAAATAATATCCTATTGTTCATTAATAAAATGTTAAAGTACTAAAATAAAATTGGAATATATTATGCTATTTATTTTTGCTAAACATTATTTCAATATGAAAAATATATATAACTCCTACTACTACTACTTATATATAAATATTTGTTTCTATAACTCTCGTATACCATTTCAAAGGAGAACTGCTTTACAATTCTTGGAAACAAGTCGACAAGACTGCATCTCATAATTAGATCCAAAGCTGTTATCTCGATCCCGCTCAACGGTCTATTTTTACAAAACTACAGTCTTCCTTTATAAAACCTTTCGAAGGAATATTATAAAACATATTATTTTCCATTTTATTGCTTAAAAGAATTCTAGAACTCTCACATCGTAATGACTATTTGTATTCACATATATTTCTATCTATGTACTTATAAAATTATAATTTTTTATTGATTAAAATAATAATACCTATAATATAATATTTGGCTACAAGCTCAATACTTTTGCAAATACAAATTATTACTATCTACGATAACAGTGTGCATTATTGCTTAATATAAATAATTATGTACTATTAATAACTAGATACTATTATATATAAATCAGATCTATATTAATCTCTATTACTTCACGACTATTTAATATCTTTGGTAAAGCATTACAATAAATCTCAAACTTACGAAACACCGACAACTCGCCCCCTAAAAAAACTAGAGAGTTATTATATTAACAGCTAACATGGTTAAAACGCAATTATAACTTATGGTTCGTAGCTGGTTCTCTATATATAATATTAGGTCCTCTATACGCGTATTCAATGAGCATCGCGTTCATCTGTTCGAGTGTCTGTTTGTCTGTCTGTTTGCTGAGGAGCAGGCACAATGCTTTGTGCAGGTCGTGAGCCGACATCTTTGTCTTCAGAACTTCCCCTTTGTTCACGGATGTCGAAGGATCCGGTATCATTCTGGAATTGATACAAAGTTATTAAGGGCGATGGAGTAATGCAATAAGTTATGTGTTTGATATAATGATTTGTTGATTCGAAATACAACCCAAAAGTTGTATGAGCATTTTTTACATAAATGGGAGTACACCGATATCATTGCATAGCAAAACAAATTTGCTTTCTCCCTGTGTATGCTTAAATCTTTAAACCAAAATTTCATTGCGCTTTTTTATCATATAGAGTGATTCAATGGGAAGGTTGATGTGTATAATACATATCTAAATGTAAGTAAAATACCTATGTAATTTATTGTCTACGTTGAAAATTATATACTATTTCAAAAATAATTATAACATCAAACATTTTTAAATCCCAATTGATTTACCGCAGATTCGCCGAAAACAGCCTTTAGTTAAATATGTTTGTATTTACTTATAGGTTATTTAATATTTACAATATAATACAAGAATCGTCTGAATTCAATTAAAAGCATGTTAATAAGCATCAAAGATTTGTCTACACAAATGAATATCACGTCAAGTATTGGCCGGACTTATACCGTATCTAGACTGCGATAAAATAGAAACAAAGAAATGGAAGTGGAATCAAAAGTAAAATCTTATTGCACTATCTGTTGCAGACTCGGCGAGTCGCTGAAAACAGAAAGATAAATCTCGCTTAAAAACACGTCCTTTTTAAGAGCTATTTACGTCAATAATCAATAAGTGTATTCCTGGAAACTCAACTTTCCGAACGGATGTACTGTTATTGGCTGTTTCGTTTTGTTTTTCGAAATATCAGCGTGTCCATTTCGCTTTTTATTGAATACGTCTGTATTCCTTTGCGCATTATGTTTCGATTTTACTAGAATCAGCTAACGGATAGCTGAAATACTGATATGCGATGTTTATAAAATTATCTCAATCCAAAGATATTGGTTTCTGACAATGAATGCAGGATTGCGTAAGAGTACTAGTCTTAACAATAGTGGTAACTTCTACGTTTAGCAAGATAAGGATAATCATTAATTGCATGATTTCGGTCAGTTTGAATACGATATCCCGTCATCATGTCCGCCCGAGATACTAAAGGTTAACTTGAGCACTCAACAAAAATATATGTAAGAATATCCTCAACTTTCGTTCAAAGATCCGAAGGTAAACAGTATTTACTTACTTCTTATACGCCTTCTCTTTTTGCGTAGTTTGGAATTTAAGCAAGAAATGATCTATTCTTAGTTTTTATGTTCATTTGCCATAATTTTTACTTTCATACTAAATTTATTTACTATGAAACCAGCCAGCTTCATTATAAATAATACATCCGCCTGACATACCTAAATACCTGTTTTTCCTTTCAGTAAAAACAATTAATCAAACAAATTTATTACTAATAATACTAAAATCTTAAACTATATTGCTGACTTTCTAATAAATTTCTCGTAAACCAAATATTATCGAAGTAGCGGTAAATTCTAAGCTAGCAACAGCATTTTGGTAAATATAAGTTTGAGATTAAAGGCATGAGAAGTTAGAAGTCAGAAATTTAAAGCTAACACTTTAGTTGCTTAAAGCCTAACGTTTCTACAACGTCTGTACTAACATTGTTCTCATCATATTTTGGTTCGTCTAAATTGTTGTCTTCCGTTAACCATAAACATATATCCTACTGATTTCAGCCTATTATATATGATATTAAATATGATAAACTACAAACAATAAAACCATTAATTAATTATCTTTCGGGCCCACTTTATTAACTCCAAAATAGTGACATACTTTAAAGTTTAAGATGTTTAAATTTAATATGTATATGTAATTATAAATATATATAAATTATCAAGATAAAAAATAGCGATATCTGTGGGTATATTAGAGGTATTATTGCTTAACACTAGACCGAAATTTTGAACTACCTATAAAGAACAAGTGGGGTCAAATGACTCATTCATTGGTTGTAATTTTTTTTTTATTCGTGTATTCTGGTTTTATCTTTTATTGATTAACGTGACTCAATATAAATAAAAAATAGGCAAAATCTAGCTCGACACTTACTCATTAAAACCAGTGCGTATTATTATAAGTACATAGTTGATATTTTGCTGGAAGGTAGAGTCATGCCGCTAAATCGGACCGATTTATATTTAAGGACGACGATTAAGAATATTAAATAATGTATAAGTATATTAAGAATTAATTTTAGATAACTAAACTAAAAAATAAAAAAATAAATTAAAAATAAAAAATCAGACCGCTTGCAACGGGATGGTATACCTCCCACAGAAAACAAGTCAACACGCAATGGGTTCTTCAGATATATTTAAGTTTAAGTACAGGTAAGTTCTTTTATACAACATGGGCTTGCGGTTTACAGTGGATCGAACTTGCGTTAATATGTCTAGCTTCTGTATATGGAAGCACCGAAAGCACTCATATTTTTTTCTATTCTTCATAAACCAAAGTATATTCCTTTCATTGTCACTTCGTCATTTAAAGGGACAATGGTTTTAGGATTTTTATTTATTTATTTATTTTCATAAACCAAACCATATACATGTTTTTAAAATTATAGATAGATTTGTTACAGTTTTATGTCTTTTTAATATTAATATAATATACTATTTTTTTAAAGCATGTAGCATCACAGCTGTGCAAGAAAGCAGTCCCTGAGCTGATGCTTCAGAGGACGCCTACTCACTCCGCCGCGATCTTCCTTCATACAATTCCTAAGATTTAAATCATTGAAAAGTGTTTAACGTCTAAGTATTAACGACGCCTAATCAAGCGCAATAGTAAAAATACGATATTGTAAGCAACTTCTATAAATCCCCAAAGCTAGATAGACGTAAATATATATAACATTCAATACTCCGTTCGCCAGTGCATAATCTTTGTCTTCCGATTTCAATGAAAATTCCCTGAGGAACTAAACGTTTTCTCGTGATTAAAAGTGACATTATAATACAGGACTAGGAACTTCAATCTAGTTTTATATAAGACTATTGTAAAGATTGTTTAGCCGATTGGATTATTTTAATTTAACATTAAAAATTAAAACGTATTTAATATAATTTTATTGTTTAACTAGATTTCAACCGTAAGACCTCTAGTATAAATGTATATTTCACGTTTACCCAAATCTATCCGTTGATGCTTTATTTTCAATTTACTGCTTACAGATGGCGCGCTTATATGTACATTTTTTTTATTATCTGCCTTTGGATGTTGGATAAGAAACCTCACTAATGCATTGTTAGCCTCCAAAAAGAAAGAGAGAAGGCTAGAATAGATGATGCAATACAAAGACGTAGTATTTTGAGTATTGGCCTTTGTCGAAATGCACATGTTTCGCCGTATGGTATATTATTAGTCTATGTATTTAATATTAGAACATATTATTAGTCACGTAACGTTTCATACAGTTGACTGCGAAAGTACATCGACTAAATAGGTCTTCACTATATATCACTAATCATGTACTAAATATTTTGATCTAACCTTACAAGAATTAAATTTTTAATGTGCAAGTTTTTTAATGAATCTCATTATTGTAAATTGCTTTTTTAATCAACTGTACAGACTATCGGGTGATAGACGAAAAAAATATTTTTAACAGTAGCAAAACAATACATGAGTGACATCACACGGCTGTTAAAGATTTTCGAGTATTGAACACATAATATATACTTAAACTTAACAAAGAAGAAATAGGAACAACGATTACTATATTTTAGTTCCGTAAATTTCATCTCAAAGATTTACATTAGGTAAGTCAACAAGAATAATACGGTCATACCTACCCCAATATCGAATGCGAATGGTACTCGGTGTCAATAAGTTTTACCGTACATAGTTAATTAACTTATCTCCATACGACAAAATTATTTGCCAACCCTTAACCCAGCTCAACATATGTATAGCAGAGAGCGACTAACAACCTACTCGTTCATATATTTACGTCCATAATGAGTAGTCGCGTAATTATACGTAGCGTAAATTGAAATGCGATTTCGAATCAGCACTTTTGTATTTAAAATTCAATTTGCCTGTACATTTACGCGACAAGCTAACATTCGCCGTGTTTTGAACGTTTTGAACAACGTCCGCGGATGTAGTTTTATGCAATCATATATTTTATCTGTGATTGTGATCCTAAAATCAATACCGTGTTGGGATGAAATGTAAAATTGTTTTCAGTCCGCGAGTTCGATCACTATCTATACTCTATAGTCAGTCATTTATCTGTTGAGCTAATGTGTTTTTGTCTACGGTATAGAGGAATAACGTGGTAAGTACAGATGATCGCAAAAGTATATGAAGAAATAAGACTTTACAGTACAGTCTCAACAAAAATATTTTATCGGTAGAGTTGATGTTCTCTACATTTTCAATGTTAGTATTTATATTGTTACTTTGACCTCTTATTACGACATCTATTTTTATATAATTCTATAGTATTAAGATACGACCTACTACCCATTGTATGTACTCAGAAAAAACTTTATAACAGATTAACTTAATAGAAAAAATACCAAAAATCTTTTAAAATTATGCACACCATTTCAAATATAAAATGAGATATTTTTTGCTTAAAAATAACACAACTTCATGATGTTATCTTAATTATGCATAGACTGAAATATAATTCTCATTGTTAATGACATAAAATACTTCCAATGTTAAAATGGTGATACAATTAAATTTTACTCATAAAAAGTTTTCATTAAAAGTGCGATACATACACAAAATACCTACGTCCGTTAAATTAACTACACCTGAAATAAATTGAACCGATCAAATGTAACAGGAAATATAAAAAAATGTAGGCAAAATTATATCTCTACTTCCAGTCGGAGCAGTTATTGTTCCTATCCAAGCGGATATGAGTCTTATCGACCTAGTAAAGCCAGACTCACTGAATATAATTTTTTTATTTCGATGTACGAGCTATCAATAACTGTTTTTCACTTTGAAAATATGGGTATTTTAGACTGTAAATCCAATAAACAAACAACAGTGTATGCGCAAACAGAATAAACGAATACGGTTGCTGAATTGCTAAATATAGAAGTACAAATACACTTCAAACATATCGGAAAAAACGTTACACACACATTAGTGCTTCATACTTGAAACATATACATAGTGTATCTTTTATCTTTTAACGTAATTTATCGCAAAAGTCTACTTCTAAGTCAAAGAGAATATATAATATGTTATGTCAAACTTAATTAGCTCAAACATTATACTAATTAGTTAAGTTTCCTGCGTCTATAAAATTGTTAACTCTATTGGCATTAAAAATCTAGTAATATAGGATAGCAACACAACTAAGTATGAACGAATGAATCACACACTCGAATCAAATCGAAACTCGCGAGCCATTCTTTACAACCTGAGTCTATCGAGAAACCTGCCAACTTATACCAAGGACGTTCAAAATAAAGAAAAAAACTCCCACCTGCTGATATCACCCCTCAGCGTCTTGCGTAAACCTTACAATTGCACCTTATATTACAGAAATACTACTCAACTGCTCTTTCGAGCTATTAATCGCGGAAGAACTGTCGACAAAATGCCAGTGAACGACTAGACTTTCATTCACCGCCCTTTTTTAAATTTGGAGCCGTCGAGAGGGTAATGGACCTTGTGACGTCGGACTGTAGTTCAAATTTGAGTAAGCTTATTTTCATAGGGGTGCATCTGCGAGCCGTCTGGTCCTATTTGTGTGATTTACCCCAACATGTGGCGTGGGGTCCGATCGTCAGCACGAACGTGCCTCAAAAATGAATGATATCGGATTTTACAACGATGGAGAACGATAAAAAGAGAATAATCGAGAAACGAAAATCTGAACGGTCTTTTGAAAGCCATTATTTATGATGCCATGATTCTGTTACTAAGCCGGCGATTATTGTTGTGTACAATTTTGAGAACATTTTGAATATGTACCTAATTAATTGGTCAAGATAAAATATATTATATGCGTTATGAATGTGTGCGTGTTCAACACACGTGTGTGCATGAGTGAATGAGTCTTTGAACAACTTTGAACAACCTACTCAACAACTAACTTTTGTTTAGTAGTTAGCTAGAAAGTTATTAACTACATTTACGACGGATTGAGTTTGGTCCTTTCTGAAAAAGTATTAGGTACTTCTTTGTAAGATTTGTAATGTGTGTTCCTTAAATTCGTGTTCAAAAAGAGAATCGGAAAGACGGAGAATATAAAAACAAACATCGATTACATATAAGATCTGCAACATCCAATGCCATAGATGACGATTACGTTAAACTAGAGATTGTCTAATAAAATCCAGAACAAGACGAACTAGGCGACTGTGGCACAAAGCACAAACTATAATATTTAAAATGGAACAGATAGCAATCGATCTCCACAGCTTCTATGTGTCAGTCAACCAAATTCATTGCGCGACATGGTTCCCGACCAATCGAAAAAGAGTACAAAAATTGTATCGTATTTCTGCAGAATATGGGATATATGTTATGTTCTTTTATTTAACTTGATCTTTGCAACTATATACACAGACTTAATATAGTAAAAAATATGCATATTGAACACGTTAATCGTGCATAAAAATTATATTTAATATGGAATATATTATATATAAGGATAAAGCGGTTTTCCTTAGATACATCATTGAATTGCAAAACTCAAATAGGATATTAGTTACAAAAATTGGTTATCGATAGACGGAAATATCGAGTGACATGGGCGACTATATTCGAAAAAGTATCACAATCTATACTGATATATAAAGCTGAAGAGTTTGTTTGTTTGAAATCGCTAATCTCAGGAACTACTGGTTCGAATTGAAAAAATCTTTTTTTATTGAATGGACAATTTATCGAGGAAGGCTTTAGGCTACATAACATCACGCTGCGACTAATATAAGCGAAGAAATAATGGAAAAACAAATCAACGGGGACGAAGTTGCGAGCAACAGCTAGTTATATAAATAAAAACCTATAAAAATTGTGAAGTTATTTTAATACTTATTACGGTCTGCATGAGTTTATATTTTTAAATATATAATACTTTTTAGTACATGAATTCCTATTTAAATGGATTGCTATTTATTTTTTATTAAAGGATTTTCTTCTAGAACGTCGTCAACTCGTCTGTGATGTGGCGACAAGATTTACTAGCTTGACACTTGACCTACTTACTTATAAAAAGTACACCTTAAGATTTTCTAGATAAAAAATCTTGTAGATACTTTATCCTATTTTAAAGATTAGACAGGGCAGTATGCCTTAGGCAGTGTATTTATTAATAATGTGGACAAGTGTATGGAGGAGGTTATATTCTAGAATCTAGAACATTAAAACTAGGCTATTATTACATATAATAGCCTTATTAAAATACCTTGGCAGTCAGTAATGAAATTAAATTTGGTTGACACATTAAGGTCCACTAGCTGGCATATTTTGGCGACAAACAGATCAAACGCCGCAAGTGGAGCTGGATAGGACACAATCTCCGAAGGGATCCAGGACATATCCCGAGGCAAGCCCTAGACTGGAATCCCCAAGGGAAACGTAAACGTGGACGTCCTAAGCAGACTTGGCGGCGGACTATCATTGACGAAGCGAAGGCAATCGGCAAGACCTGGAGCGAAGTCAAACGGGACGTCGTAGACAGAACGGGATGGCGGCGCATTGTGCCCTCTGCCCCACCTAGGGGACACAGGATAATAAGTCAAAGTAAGTCAAGCTGGCATATTTTAAGTTGCTGGTAATATAATTCAGATTTAAGATGTTTTTCAATGATGACTCTACGTTTTGATAATTATAATTTGTAATAAGTTTAAAAACGATACACTGTATTGTGGTTCAATTATAAAACAAAAATTCTGTTTTATATAATAAATTCTACGAGTCACATGTAAATGCACGTTAAATTAAATAAATATTACTTATTCATCTTAACCACCCCGTGTAAATCCAGGCAAAGTTGCCAGTATTTATATAGTCTTTCAACCTTTGCGATTAATTTTAATACTCTGTTTTAATTCTATAAAACGTTAAATAAATTCTTAAACATTCATAAGCGAGGAAGCCAACGAAATATATTTCTTAGAGCTCTTACATATAATGAGAGTACGAGTATTTACTCTAAGTAATAAATATAAGTACTTCGTTACGTTTCACTTTGAATACTCTCTTTGAAAGCGGTTGAATAAAATTTAAACGTATTTCGTTGAGGTCTATTACCGTTTCTTATATTGTATAAGGTTACTAGGCTGGTGAAAGCAATGTTTAGTGTAGTGTTAAAAGGAACACACGATGGTATTAAATTAAGTATTTAGTGATGCTTCAAAATATAAATTCATATTTTTTTTTAATTCTATTTTCTCCTTAATATGATTTGTAAGGAGTTCCACTTACAGCTTTAGACGCAAAATTTAATATAATACAAATAGGATCTTACAAATTTTCATCACAAACAATAAAAAGTCTACGCTTCATTTCAAAACAACTGATAAGTATACCACTTTTTTATAGCTAGTATTAAACTCATACGAAACTAGTTACGAGTTAATTTTGAACTTGTCCGTTACGCTGTTTTTATTTGTATTTTATGTAACGTACATAAAATGACATCCGGCTCATTTACCGTACTTCATCCTCAGTAGAGTCGTAAATTTTCCACAAAGACAATTATGCTTTGTTAGCATTAAAACGTCTAAACAGAGTCAATAATCGCAATGCGCAGAATTGCATTGATGTTTATTAATAAAATAGAAGTAATTCATGTCATAATTCTTATCAGAGTTCAAGACCGCTAGAGTACAATATACATCAGTAAGCAAAGTGCTTGCGAGCGCGCATGTGTGCTCAGTGTTCAGTGTTACCTACACTTCGTGCCGGAAAATTCGTGACTGGAAAAATAATGACGAATTAAATGGACGCTCTTAAATGTGGACATGTGACTTCGTTGGTTTTTTTACTATGGAATCTTTGAAAGTAAGTTTTATTTATACCTTTAGTATTAATTATATTCTTAGTTTTATTATAATATACCTTTTGTTGTTAAATTTATGGTACCTACTTCTTTAAAAGAAATACGACCTTCAAATTTTATTTTATTCGTTTATCATGATTATTCTTGCTTTGTTTTTATTTCAATGGTTTTTGTGGTTTACTCATACTTATTATATTATTTAATTATTATATTATATGTGTCTGTCTATGTGTGATTATTTTACGATTTAATTTAGTTGTTATGGCGGCAACCGTAGTCACGTCTACCTATAATCTTTGAATACTCTTGTAGACTTCAAACAAATAAGATTATAAATATAATAAAAATAATAAGATAGGGAAAAGGAAGTGTTAAGGAGCATGAAGGATGAAAAGGGGAATTCCACCAACCGCACATCTTTGCCCAGATAACATTACTCTAAAATGATTTCCTGTAGGTATCATGAATGTTCAACTAATATAGACATACAACTAATACAGAACAATGGCAAGTTTGTTGTTTTAATATTGTTTTTATATTAACCCCTGTGGCAAAAATCTAGTATAAGTGTGCGGAGTACTACTGATTCTAGGGAGCGACCCTTAAAGTATACTCACCTAGCAAACTCGAATGGGAATTTCAAAATACATTTTTAGCGATCATAGATTTGTTCCCACGAGTCCCACATATGATGCAATAACACACATTTAACTTTTGCATCACCCTATCGTTGCAAATATACCTTTCGTAGAAAAATTACCGTCTCAAATCGCAATCTTCCTATTTAATGTTACAAGGTTATTTGTTAAATCCTATTAAGTTGAATCTATCCAAAAAAAATAAATAGCAGAATATTAATTAACATATATATAATAATTTAAATTACATATTATTGAAAACTAAACTGTGTCCTCTACGATTAATAAGTATAGAATTTCACGCATTCTTTGTTTCATTTAATTTAATAACTAAGTAACATGCATAGCTAATTCAAAACACATGTTTGAGACACGAGTAATTCTCCAACGTCTTAAAACAATTAGTTCTTTGTGCTAATCGATAACCGTTCGCGCTAATCGTCACGAATAATAAAAATAACATAGACATTCTGTAATCACGTTATTAACTGTAATACTTTACAAGGGACTTTGAACGTGATTTCCTTATTATTTTTAACCTCATTTTCTTAAATATATATAATAGTAGTATAATTGGATCCAATGCTGAAGAAATACTCCCAAATAACATCTCAGCGAGCGGGCGGCATCTGAAAACCAGCGCTATTCTGAGAGCTCGCCCTCAGGATAGCATTAGCTGAGATGTCCCCTTTTGCTACGTTTCTTCTTATTGTTATTGATTTCATAAAGATTTTAATTTGTAATTGTTTTAGTAGCAATAAACACTTTTTTATGTATTATTATTAAAAAATCTGGTTTCTTATAAGTTACTAGCCGTGCCTACTATTAAACTCGTCCTTTTAGCTCCAATGTAAATACCATGTGTGTTTCATTCGTATTCGTAGTTTTAAAGATATAAGTGTGTGTATACACGAACCGACGATCGATAAATTTTCATTTGAACACATATGATGCTCTTCTTACAAACTCAAGACGATACGTTATAAAATCTTTCATAATTCATTCTTTCAGGTGAAATATAAGGAAGAATAGATCAAATGTGGACGTATTCAAGCGTGGACCTCCCCGGGCATCGGGTGTCCCGGATGGACAAAATACGGATATACATCTCCGAGTGTGTAGTGTGCTTCTGTATCCTATTCTTTATATTATGTGTCGGTCTTTTATTGTATTTATTCTTTCATTTATATAGTACTGTATCGAATACAAGAAAAGCGGTTGAAACTATGATTGAAAGTTGATACGCGCGGCGCTACCAACATGTTTTATTGCTATCTAAGTCGCTATAATCCATACTAATATTATAAATGCGAAAGTATCTCTGTCTGTCCGGCTCGCTTTCAGGTCAAAACTACTTAACCGATTGTAATGAAATTTATTATACAGATGGTCTAGAGCCTGAGAAAGGATATAAGTTACTTTTAGTAAAGGGATCAAAGTTTATATGAAAGTCCTCGCGAACGGAGTCGCAAGCAATAGCTAGTGAAACAGTAGATGAGTCAATATTTAAGACGATACAAGGCATATATTTCTAAATAAAATAGCAATGAGGTCTTACAAGTTTATAATAAGAAAAACTAAAGAAAAACGGCTTCCTCAAAAACTGTCGTGACAGTACAATTTTCCTTATTAACATAACATAGCGCCTGAATTTTACTTATATAATGTACATAATATGTTTAGATAAGATATAAACGTAGTTATTTTTTACTGCTCTGTACATACGGTAATGTTATTATATTATTTGTATAATATAGGAAATAACTCTCCATGTTGACTTGAATTCAGCAAATGTATAAAATTACATGTATGTGTGTGTTTTACATATTGTTAATTGTATATTTAATAAATGTTTCGTTAATTGAAAATTAAGTGTCTTTTCAATTTAATTTGTAGGCTATATTTAGATATGATTCGATATTTTTTTTTTTTTTTTTTTTATATAATAGGGGGCAAACGAGCAAGCGCGTCACCTGATGTTAAGTGATCAGCGCCGCCCATGAGCACTCGCGTTGTCACGAGTGTGTTGCCGGCCTCTTAAGGATAGGTACGCTCTTTTTTTGAAGGTCCCCAAGTCGTATTTGTTCGGGAACACTGCATGAGGAAGCTGATTCCATAGGATGGTCGTACGTGGCAAAAAGTTTCTGCAAAAACGTACTGTGCTTGACTGCCAGCTGTCAAGGTGGTGAGGGTGGTATAGTAACCTGTGGCGTGCAGTGCGGTGATGGAAGTCAGCGGCAGGTATCAGACCGAACAACTCCTCTGAGCACTCCCCATGATAGATGCGGTAGAACACGCTGAGGGACGCGACGTCTCTCCGCAGTGCTAGAGAGTCAAGCCGATCAGTAAGGTCGGTACTGTCAATCATCCGAGATGCTCGATGTTGAAGGCGGTCAAATGGAAGGAGCTGGTACTGAGGGGCTCCGGCCCAGAGATGGGAGCAGTATTCCATGTGTGGCCTCACTTGCGCTTTGTAAAGCATGAGGCGATGTTTGGACGAGAAATACTGCTTCGCTCTCTGGAGTACGCCGAGCTTTTGAGAGGCCAGCTTGGCTTTACCTTCCAAATGACCACGAAACTGAACATCACTCGAGATATTGACGCCCAAAATACTGAGACTGGCAGTGGTATCAAGGGGAGAATTCTCAAACCGAGGGGATACGACGAAGGGTGTTTTCTTAGCAGTAAACGCGCAGACCTGTGTCTTCTTGGGGTTAAATTCGACTAAATTAGTCCGACCCCAAGTCGAGACTTTGTCAAGCAAGAGCTCGATTTGAGACACAAGTTCGTTCCGACTCTCAGTGACGTGATCCCGAGAAAGAGTGCGTCGGCCGGTATATGATGCATCACCAGTACTGTCATCTGCATAGCAATGTATACTGCCAAATTGCAGGATGTCATTGATATGCAGAAGAAACAGAGTGGGAGACAAGACGCAGCCTTGTGGGACACCAGCATTCACGGGCTTGGAATCAGAGCAAAATCCGTCGACAACGACCTTAATGCATCGCTCCGCAAGAAAACTGGTTACCCACTGGCACAATTTCGCGGGAAGCCCGTAGGAAGGAAGCTTCGAAAGAAGCGCTTTGTGCCAAACTCGATCGAAGGCTTTCGCTATGTCCAAGCTTACGGCTAGAGCCTCACCCTTACTCTCAACAGCCGCAGCCCATTTATGTGTTAAATAAACTAAAAGATCACCAGCCGATCGACCGTGACGAAAGCCATATTGGCGGTCACTTATCAGCTGGTAATCCTCTAGGTACTTAAGGAGCTGGCGGTTGATAACGGACTCCATTACTTTAGAGAGCAAGGAGGTGATGGCAATAGGTCTATAATTGGACGGATCTGAGCGGTCACCTTTTTTTGGGATCGGGTGGACAAGAGCTGTCTTCCAAGATTTCGGGACAATGCCTGTGAAGTAGGAGAGCCGGAAAAGTCGCGTAAGAACCGGTGCCAACTCCGGAGCACATGTCCTCAGCACAAGAGGAGGAATACCGTCGGGGCCACTGGACTTATGAATGTCTAAGGAGAACAAAGCTTTACGTACAGTGCGCTGGGTAAAGCTGATTTCGGGCATAGAGCTCTCAAACCGCGAGATGGTAGGCGGTATGTTGTCCTCATCATCCAAAGTCGAGTTCGCGGCAAAAAAAGAGCCAAGAAGGTCGGCTTTCTCCTTTGCTGTGTGGGCCAACGAGTCATTCTCCATGCGCAAGGATGGTAGAGAAGGCTTACAGAAGTTCCCCTGCACTGACTTAGCGAGCGCCCAAAAAGCACGAGTTCCGGAAGGAAGACGGGCAAGTTTTTCGCCAAGCCTAGCAATGTACTCAGATTTCGCCTTAGCAATTACTCTTTTGAAGGACCTGGAGGCGGAGTTGTATTCTTTCTTAAGGATACTTGTGTTTGGACTCTTAGATGCAACCGCGCTGGCCCAGGTTCGATAACAATCTTGCTTTCGGCGTGACGCCAGTCTGCAGGACTGATCAAACCAGGGCTGGGACTTGCCTCCGATAGGTACCACAGAGCTAGGGATAAATAATTCCATGCCCTGAAGCACGACGTCGGCGACAGAGTCAGCGCAAGCATCAAGGTCATCCATCGCGAAACAAACTCCGTTCCATGGGTAGGATGCAAAGAAAGACCGCATCCCGTCCCAATCTGCTGACCTGTAGTGCCACACACGACGGCTGCCAGCATAGCGCGGCTTTTGGGTGAGTGTTACCGGCACTGAACTCCGGACTAGGCAATGATCGGAAGAGCCGATGGGAGCATCGACATTTACCTCGTAGCCATCCGGATGGGAGGTCAGCAGAAGGTCCAACAGTGAAGGTTGATGGTCTTCCACGTCAGGAACCCTCGTAGGCGAGGAAACTAACTGTGTCAAACCATAGGCAAGAGCGAAATCGTGAACAGACCTCCCTGCGTGATCGGTTGTACGTGATCCAAGCCATTCGGCGTGATGAGCGTTAAAATCGCCAAGAATGACGATTTCAGTGGAGGGAATCTGTTCGAGTACGGAATCTGTAGCCAACTGTATGTGCTTAACGAGTCGGTCAGTTTCGGTGTTACCGCTATGGGACCTATAGAGACACGCATAGACGCGGGGATGGTCATCGCAATCTACATTTTATATACATTTCTACTTTTATATTTGATTGTTATAAAAGCAAATTTAATTAATTGTCCGAGTTACTACACAATCACTAGCGTTTTTAACCGACTTCAATTAAGTACCTATTTAAGCGTAATATTAAATAGCAAATGTCATCAAGAGATACAATACTTATTACACAATAGTTAAAAAATTCAAACCATTCTTAGTTTGAAGTAAGCAATGAAATTCGTTAATAAAAAAAAAGAAAGATAAATCGTACATCGTACACAATATGTAAATGAATAGTTCATACTTACATCGAATAGTTTTAGCTCAGTATGATATAACTAAAGTTATGTAACGCCAACTGTAAATTATTATGTACAATCCAGTTCTCTAATTAATTGGCAAGGTTATACACGATAGCGAACAAGAAATGACTAACTATTCTGCTCTATTATTTAAATATATTTTTATTATGAAGTATTCATATAATTTACAAAACAAAATTATTCGCAAGATTGTAATAATATTATGTAATTTTGTGTTTATTTGATATACTTATGATTTTAACAAAAATAACAACCGACGCGCGTTATTCAAATTTTAGATTTATAAAGTATTTTTCATCGATGAACAGTCTGAAATTCAGGAAAGTACCTTCTTTCAAATAACAAATTTAATTGAGAATCATCAAAATCGGTTCTTTCTGTTAAGAGTTCTAAGGTAAAAAACGCTTAAAGGAATGGAAAAGGAGGTCCTCCTATTTTAATTACACTGAAAATCGTAACTTATTGAAATAATTCTCTAAAAATTATGAATTCATAAAATTAGGTACGTTATAATAAATGTTTTAATACTGAATGTATATACTAACAATGAATCTTTATACCAAGATACTGTATCGGCATGTTTATTGTATTATCTTAAGTCTTTAAAAGATTATCTTGCTAGTCATAAATAGAATGCGCGAAATGTCATAAAACGATTACACTACAGCAAAAGTATTGACATTGTAAAATAAACTATTATATAATATTTTTAAATAACATATTAATCCTAATGTTATAAGTTGAACGAGATACAATTTAAACATCAGTTGAAAATGATCCCTCTCAGTTTTCAAGCCAATATAAATTATAGAAAATACTAAATAATATTCGTGGAAATCGTACTTAATATAAAAGGTATTCGTTTCCTATAAGATATATTAATGCTATGGCCAAGTCAACCTACTTACTTATAAATAAATTTAAAGAAATTTTAATATACATAGATATGATCTCTGTAAGATGTTAAGTTAGCTGATTTCGTAATAACTTAAGACTTCTTAAAATCCTTTAAGCAATCCATACTAATATTATAAATGCGTAAGTAACCCTGTCTGTCTATCCTTTCATCACGCTAAAACTAATGAACCGATTAGATATTATAGGCTACTTTTTAACCGGAAAAAAGAGTTATAAGGGGGGCAAGGGGGGTTGAAAGTATTTATAATTTTACGCTTACACGGCCAAAACAGCTGAATCGATTGTAATGAAATTTAATTTTTAATGAAACATAGGCTACTTTTTAACTGGAAAAATGGATTATAAGGGGTGAAGGGGGGTCAAAGTTTACATGAAAATTCACGCGGACGGAGTCGCAACAGCTAGTCCTCAATAAAATTACCAAATTTGTGTGATTAACTGAACCTGTAATATGTATCTTACATCTTTGATACGGTAGAATAACTAACTTATGAGAACTTGGTGTTTAAGGCTTATGTTTTTGATAGCATTTGATTTTACGCACAATTTAAACTCAAGAGCATTGGGAAAGTTTTATGTTTACGACTAATCTTTACAAATTTGTTTTTCTTTATCTTAGAAGATACGCTCGAATGATGAAATCTAAAGATAAAAAATTACACTACTTTTATTACATCTTGCTGTTAAAACAAATAGAATTTTATCAACAACTAGCTGTTGCTCGCGACTTCGTGCCCGTCGGATCTATTTCTATTATTTTGTTATAGTGAGTCAATCTTAGAAGATAGACATAAGTATACTGTCGCTTTTTTTAGATCATTTAAAGAGGAATTATTCTTTCATACATAATGTTTTTGTATCTTGAACCGTTTTCGCAGCGCACGCAAAGGAAGCCCACAAAGATGAATAATTTTCACCGTTTTTTCCATATTTTCCATTATATCTTCGCTTCTATTAGTCACAGCGTGATGTAATGTAGCCTAAAGCCTTCCTCTATAGATGTTCAATTCAATAAAAAAAGAAATTTTCAATTCGAACCAGTAGATCCTGAGCTTAGCGCGTTCAAACAAACAAACTCTTCAGCTTCATATTAGTATAGATATTATACATATTGTATGTTTCACATATGATTTTATTTTTAAACTAACGTTTGGATGCTTTTCTGAGGACAGTCAATTTGGTTTGAATGAAAAAATCTATGTATCTATTAGCGACCGGTACTCTAAAACTATAAATAAATTAATATTAAAATGTTATCTAAGATTTCCATCATTCCCTTTGTTTCGACGCAATCAAAAGTTTAATGAACTGAAGAATAAAGATTATGATCAAATTACTTCTTATACTCAGATATGCTGCAATTGATGGATTTTATCTGATATCGGCTTATATGTTTACAAATAAAGCGATTAGCAATCTCTATAAGATCTTACCATTCAAGTGAAAAATCGCATATTTTGGACAAAGCCAACGGAATCAAATCTAAGTGGTATATCTCTGGACCTCTCATTTTTACCTAGTAGCATTATATACACATAAAGTGAAAGTAAAAGTAATCATTTGAAATTAAATGCAAAAATATGGAGTGTCGAGAGGGAGTCCCATGTCCAGCAATCCTACGGCTGATACGACGACGACGAGAGTGTCAAATATAGAGTGTCAGGAGTTAATTTTCATTGTTGGTATAGGTCGCGTCACGGTTATTTAGCGCTGGACGAGAATAGCTGCGCATTGGTAGAAGCGCGCTCGTAATTGACGTATTGGTGCGAGAAAGACAACACGACTGGGAAACCAATCAACGCTCGCGCACCCGACGATCACGCGCCCCGCAGTGCCGTCCCCTCGATACCTTATTTTTGACTTCTGCGCCGGTTTCGTGCAGCACTAAAGATTCGTGACGCGACTTATACATATATTAAATTCAGAAACAAAAAGGAGCTACTTTGACTTGTACGGTGTTTTATTACTATATTAATAAAACCGTGTACTATTTTGCGAATTAGGATAATACTGCTAATATAACATTTAAATGGACTTTTTACTGAAAACCAATAAAAAACTATAACCAATATTAATAGAAAAGGATTGTACACAACACTTATTAAAATAAGTGTACCGAATAAGCCCAGTCGTAATTAAAATAAACGTGATACAAAACCGATATGAATATGCAAACGAAAACATCGATACAGCCATATATTGATGTCAGTACATTGCGTATACAGTTTTTTTCATCAATGTTTGAACTACGCAGAACGTGTCGCGAATTTTATAGAACGCATTTTAAAACGAGCTCCAAAATAATCTCGGACAAATACGGAACGGCTTTTGTTAGTTTCTGTAGTCTGACAGGCTGCGTTCTGAAACTACGGAAGATAATAAACTTTATAAAAATTTACAAAGTGATTATAGCTTATTTAATTAATCGCCTAAGATTAGTACGCAAATAGTAAAATCTCACGTGTTTTGAAAATAATACCTGCTCGCTCTTTATGAAGAAAATTATTGTTATCATCAAAACATTTTATCTCATATTAGACGAGCATTGTTGTATTGTGTTATCTCCTTTTTGTTTATTAGTAAAACAAATAAATGTATAAACTTATTACTTTTCTGCTTTAACAGGTATTAGGTGTTATTGTAGTCAACTTCGTCGATTAATTGTAAGGAAAAGTAATGATATGTGTAAAACTTGATTTTCTGAGATAGGTACCTATACGACAATATGGCGTTAACTTAGAGCGTTATTTACACAGTTTATATGAAAGTCCACGCGGACGGAGTCGCGGGCAACAGCTAGTATTACAAGAATTTGGATTATTATGTCACAGAGTAAAGGATGGTAACTATTTTTTCTAATGTACTTAAATTTCTAATGTACACGAAGAAACATTTGATTTTTATAAGATTAGGCTTAGATTAAAATAATTCTTTTCGTTCCCGTAACTGATAAAATTTGCTTAAAGGATTTAAAAATAATTTACTAACACTCGATGTTTTAGATTACATTTAATATAGGACAGTAGTTTTATTTCTATGTTGTATTAAAAGAGTAACTTGAATATCCAATAACAATATAAAATTAAAATTCACCAACAAAAACTCTGCATGAGTTAATTTAATCACTTTAAAAATTCAATAACAAAAATTTATAAAATACTATATTATTAAGATCACTTGAATTAAAAATAATGTCAGGTGCACGTTTATAAAGTTTCCTATTAAAATTCGATTCATTTTCGTGTGTTTATATCAAAGCGTAGCTGTGGCGTGAACGGTACTTAATGAACGTGTAATGAAACGGCGGATATTCGACTGAAAACTGTTTTTTTTTTGTTCGCTGCTACTATTTAAATATGATATTTATGATTTATACTATCTTGAACATTTCATAACAATTATCCATTGTCTATAGTAACTTGCCTAGAAATATATAAAATTAACGTATCTACTACGAATGAAATGTGTTAGATATGTCTAACAAAGATTACATATTAGCCGTGTTGTTATTATAGCAAAAAAACTTAGCCGAACATCACGCTTATGCAAAGTCAAAGTTAAAAGTAAAATTCTCTATAAAATAAGTAATAAAATATCACCTGGTCACTTCAAAAATAAGTATACATAATTGTTATATAATCTAATTAGATTAGTCTTCAATATTAAGAAGATAACTACATTTTGATAAGTTTATTTCGAATTTATATCTCAAAAATAATTCACAAGAGAATACTTGTAATTTCAATTATAATATGAAAATCATTTTTTTAATTAGTTCGTTATTACTCAAAAAGGAAGCCATTTAATAATAATTTCACTTCGTGATTAAAATGACTTTAACGAGTACATGTATATGATAAAAGCCTTATATTAAACGCCTACATGCTGTTAAAATCATTTCGCATTTTGTTTTAAAATACGAAAGCTAAGTATTAAATCCTTTCGGATTATATTTGTTTTTATAAAGTGTAATCCTTTCAGAGCAATTTACTTTGATAAAATGGTTTTAGAACGCTACAAAAATAAGATCAAAATTTTATGTTAAAGATTTTTACTTGCTAGGTCTTTATTGTCGCAAATATATTATTTAGCTCATTTTCTAAATAACACGATAAAAACACATCTTAAGGGAAGTTTGAAGAAATGTGCCATGTGGCAAAATGCAATGGCGCACTACTATCAATATAGGGACAACAAGTAACTGAATCTTATGATATAAGGTTTAGTTTATCGTTTTCATCAAAATGCGTGTCTGGACTATCCTTAATATTAAGTGTGTCATATAATTTATAGGTTATAGGTCTCTTTCGGCTATTCTAAGATGAAAATAAGTATGATAATATTAATAGAAATACTTAAAGCTCCTTTTGTTGACTATAAATCCGTCAATACACTTCTAATGATAGTATAATCTCAGGCAAGATAGGGCCTCAGTACAAACATAGGCATAGTTTGCTCAAGACTTACGCTTGGGTAGGAATCGTCTCGTCATGCGTATTACGACGTTAAGAAGACGTACCTAGAACCTAGATACATAGTACCCTACGTGATCTATGTTGCTTTGCTTAGATTCAATGTATTTAGGCTTGAGATATCAAGAGATTCTATACATGAATGGAACATATGTAGTATGTACATAGCTTGATTTAGCCATATATATGACTTCAAAGTTTTCAAATAATAAGATTTCTGATATTATCTTTGTATTATGAAGCCTCTATGAAACGAGGTTTTATTTTCTGATAATTTGATTTTTAGACAGTCTTTAAAGTTTTGTAGATATAAGGCCTTGTGTAATGTTTTGGTATAAAAACTATTCATATTATACTACTATACTCTTCTAACTACTTGATAAAGAGTCATGACGGTACCCTAATGTTACATTACTTATGATATAAACAGTTCATGTAAATGAACGAACTCGTTAATTTATTCTGTAATAGAAATCGTTTCGTTTAACAAATTGAAACAAACCTCGTTCTAATTAGGGTCACGCGTAGGTTTTTCAGGCCGTTAATGAATTCGGACGTTAAATACGTCAATAGCAATTATACTAGCGAATGCAAAACTCGTAAAAGTGTTATGCGCACTTCATTTCAATGTTTGCCACAATATTAATCGCCCACAAGCGACAGGATCTAATAACATACATAATTATAATGACTGATTCCCTGTTATGAATTTCAAACAGATCGGATCGCCCGATTCTCGTTGGTATAACTTACACATGACTTCCATTGAAGATGACTATAATGTCACCTATATTCAGATACGTATTATATTGATATGATTAGTTTTTAATTGGTTTTAAATCTATAATATAAAAATGAATCGCAAAATGTGTTGGTAAGCGCATAACTCGATAACAGCTGAACCGATTTACATAATTCTTTTTTTAGAATATTCCTGGATGTACGAGGATGGTTCTTACACAAAAAAATAGGTGTAGGGTATAAGGCTTCGGGTAGCATAGGTACAGCGTGAACGAAGTCGCGTTGGGCAGCTAGTTTCTTATAAGTTTTATACGTTATGTATATCTATCCTAGCCTTAACGTATAAAAAATCGATAAATCCGTATTTATTGAGTATTTTTTTTTAATTTTATTCTTTATTTCAGATGTATAATCAATTACTAAACGAAACTTAAGAAGAAGAAAACACCAACACTTATAGATATTTCCTATAAAAATATTTTAGTTACATAGAATCTGTTAGAAACTTCGTAACTGAACGTTTGTTCTAGGAATGTGTGTTTTAGTATCAGCATTCACTTGGTTAAACTTCTCAATGTCATAGCTTCTAAAATCTATGAAAATTTGTTTATTTAAAATAATCTTGATAAAAAATAGTAACAAGCGACTTTAAACATTCAATAGAGGTTCAACAATTTTTTTTTAAATCATAAGGAAAAGACACAAAAATTACTTCTAAGAAGATAACCTATTGAAAGACTCCTAAAGACAAGCACATTTGGCCTCCAATTTTCAAATTTCAATTTCCACAAGAATATTAATGAGGGATAATAACAGATAAAAATACTATTAAGTTCGCGTACAGGAAATTTAAATGGTGACGTCATTTCCGATACTGCCGATATTAAATGTTTTATGGGACAGGTGAAATTTAGTTTCAATTTAAATAAGTCATTATGCGAAATAATTTATTCAAATCGGATAATACGGTAGATTTTTTTTTCGACCAGACTTTTGTCGCCTGGCTTAATAAATGAGCAATATCGCACACACACGTATTGCGTGTAATTTTTAAACGACATTTTTGTGTTTCAGATTTGCTATGTTTGTCTACTAATATACAACTTCTAAATTTTAACTACTAGTAAAGCTTACTCATCTCTAGCCTTTAATCTAAAGGTCATACAGTCAATTAATGGAGAACCGTTTATTAGATCTTATGATATAATTAGCAAATACCTATGTTTTTTTATCCTTTGCTACTTAATTTCTTATAATTTGACAGTTCAACTGGCCTGGTGTACTTGGGTCAGTGCGGACTGGACTTTGGACTACTACGGCAAAGGCAGAGAGCACTAGCTAGCTAGCTATCCAGCTACTCGTGCCAGTAGTCGAAACTTTAAGCATTCTCACATTAGCAGAGTACATATTAATAGAAATATACCATGTTGTATTTTAACTGAAGTGCCAATTTTTTCTTAAGATTTGGGTAATTAGTCAAAATAGAGACGGAAATTAGTGTTAGAGCCAAAATATATATACTAAGACGTTAATAACGTTAACTATATGAAACATCTAGATATTAAAATTGTTATAGCACTACTAAATCTGTTATTAAAATTTGTATGCTTTAACAAAACATTAAATTATCTATATAAATATTAATTACGAGATGTATCATTACATCAATATATTATAATATTGGTCAATTTTGTACCATATTTATATTAATAATAATAATATTGATTTCACTTTTTAATGCACTGTTTAAAGGTGACCTTAACTACCAATCTATTTTATGCAAACACTTTTACGCAAAAAAACACAGCGCATAAGTAGGTATGTATTGCATTAGTTAAACATTAATGATTATTTATTATATTTTCCTACTAAAATGAAGTATTCACTTACTTTAATGTAATTAAACTATTTAAATATTGTTATTAAAAATAACTTCTATTGATTGACTATTAAAGCAAAATCTATGTTTGACTTATTCCACTGTTCCATATTTATTAATAGTGAATTTAATATATCCGAATTTGAAATTTAAATTTGCTGTACGGATAGCCTAAGTTTAATCTAGTTTAGTAATAAAACGGATAAATAGTATAGTCTTAAAAATAAGTGCAAATAGAACAACGCGTATTCTAGCTTTGTCTGTCTATAATTAGATTGTCAATCGTCAAATGTTTCAGGCCAATGATCTGCACAGCTTCCGACGTTCGGTTACTATGTAATAAGCTTTATCTTTCTATCTTATACATATTTAGGAATCCTTATCTTATTATATACGTAGCTATATTATATTGTCTTAAACTTTTTTGGTGTGTATGTATTTACTATTTATCATTGTAAAAAAAATTAAAAATAGCAACTTTAATTGGAAAATTTAAGATGCGGTTATCACTACTGCAACAAAATTAATAAAAATAAAATAAATTAATAAAAAAGTAATATTTATATTTTATTGGCATGCGCGATTTCATTTCCATTTAAATACCTACTATTTTTAGGATTAACATACAAGTCTTGTATCATAGAAATACAGTCAGCCATTATTGGTGCTTACTCATGTTACTAAAAAGTCGTATAAGTTATGAAATAGTGACAAATTAATAATTTTAAACTCATAGGTAACCAATTAGCATCACCTAAGATATTAATCACCGACGAACACGTCATGAACTATAATTGAAATAGTATTCAGGACAGAACAAATCTATTAGTAATTAGTGTATTTATTTTTATTTATTCTTAGGTAGGTACTCTTTATTCTTATAACTAAACTTACATTTACAACGACCGTTTCTTTACCCTTACATTAAAAACTAGAATTGAAATTTCAAATAAAAATAGTACCTACATAAATGGAACCTTGTTAACCAATGATATACTAAATAGATCATAATATGTTATAAGCGCGAAAAAATAAAGACGCAAAAACATTCTAATTAGGATGTCTTACCTTTAGGTGATTGGTTGCCGGTGCATTCACGTGTAACTGACAAAACTATCTCCTTTTTTCTTGTTGGTTTTATCATTTATCTCTTTTCTATCGTTTTGACTTGTATGTATGTGTGCTGCCGGTGCTGTTCGGAACACTTTTTTCGGTTGATTTGTATGGGTATAACATATCTATAATGTAATATCATTGTTATTAACTTAATATTATATTATAAAATATACTCAACATAATATTTAGAATGTAAGTACTGTGACAAAAATACAAATTTTTGTCACGGTACTTCTATCATGTACAAACCTTATTGTTACAAATATCATTGACTAAAAAATAGAAACTTAACCTCGACTGTCAGCTAACAAACGTGATGAAGTTTAATGAACATCTAACTAAAATATATTTGTGTTTCACTTACATATAATTTCTCGTAATTACACTCCGGATTTCTTATTCAAGAACGATCTTTATTCCAAGGAAGTCGTAACAAGGTCGTAACATGTAATTTACAATGTATTCAACAATCCAACAAATATTTGAATGCTATACTATTCTTGATTCTTTTTTTAAAATACCCGCTTATTTTGTTCTTTTAATACGATCAATACGGCCAGCACTGTTTTATCTGTCACAACTGACAAACTAAACCATAGATAATAATGTTTTTTTTTATCCCAGTATACACCTAAATATTTTTTTAGGCATGCAATGATAATGCTGTTGATGGCGATGCGTCTAAGATATTATAGTATTATTCTTAAATAGGGAAACATATTTAATTATAACGTATTTAAATTTACAAGATATATATTCGTTTTTTTATTAGCAGTTGCAGCAGATGTAATTTGATTGACTTGATCGATTACTTATCAATAAAGATAATAATCATTTTATTTTATTTTCAAAAAGTTACATTACTAATTGACTATCAAGGTAAGCTAGCATTATATGTAATTCAATTTAATTACATTACCGAATAACAGAAATCAAATTTGACATAGGTTATATACAATACATACCTACATAGGTACATTTAATATCTATTAATAAACCACCCAATGACCTTTACTATTATCCTGTATATCATTTTAAATTTTATTCTGATGATTTTGTTGATCACTTACCTTGTAATTTTTCATATAGTTCAAATTTATTTGCCTATATTTTTCCTCATGCAAACTCACGTTGATATTCAATGTACCTAATTGTTATAATTTTTTGTATTTCCTTTAGTTCTTTTTTAAATGAAAACGATGTATCAAAACAAGTTTTTTTTATTAAATATACAGTGGGGCAAGGTCAAATTCTTTGGGATTTCACACAAACACTAGAAAAGAAACTACTCAATTGTATTTTTTTAATATATTATAATCTTCAAATAAACTCAATTAGGAAAAGATTGAGGAAAGATTTTATTATTTGTTTGAATTTAAAAGGCTCCATAGTATCGGACAGATTGTTATTAAATTCGGAATCGATACAGTCTTGACCTACGGAATGACGACACTAGACTTAACATTGCAAAAACTCTAAATGAATATATTTTCACTATATTAAGAAAATTGTGTATTTTGCATTTAAAAATGTTGTAATATCAATAAAGTATAAAATACTGGTATAATAGTTTTTTACAAACGTAAAGAAACTATACTTTTAGATAAAGTATTTCTGTTGTAAAATAATCAAATAGGTATAAAAGGATTCTAGTCTAGTCTAGAGTTTATTTATACAATGATAAAATGTTTTATCTTTTCTAATCTGTCTTTCTCACTGGGCCGTAAAGTTAACAGATAAGAGATAAAGATCGCCGAACTTAAAGCTGGACTTTGCTCGAAGTTTCACAATCTATTTTCGCCGTAGCTTCACAAATTACATCTTGATAGATGTTTGATATGAACAGATTAGATTTTAAAACTATTTTAAAGAGAGGAAGATTTTTATCTTGATTTTTGATTATTTAATTTGTTGATACGTAACAGCTGATTTAAACCAACAGTCTTAGTAGATAATACGCGCGGCGATTCAAACAAAAATTCAAAAACTTCGTAAGTTTGTAAAATAATAGTTATAAAGACTGAAATTAATGTAAAAAACTAACCTACGTAGTAATGTAACTGGATAACCAAGATCTATTCGAATCTTTTTTTTTATATGTTACCTAGATGTCAAGATGTCAAGTGATCAGCGCCGTCCATGAGCACTCGCGTTGTCACGAGTGTGTTGCCGGCCTTTTAAGGAAAGGTACGCTCGTTTTTTGAAGGTCCCCAAGTCATATGTGCTCGGGAACACTGCATGAGGAAGCTGATTTCACAGGATGGTAGTACATGGCAAAAAGTTTAACTC
>JADANM010005346.1:2965619-2995166 GCA_026213755.1 Eurema hecabe | reverse complement strand
TCTTCTTTAGTACAATCGCGTATTCTCACCTTTTTTGGCCACGTATGTCGTCGAGGAGAGGTGGCTATTGAGCGACTTGTGGTTCAGGGGAGGTTTGAGGGTTCCAGGCCACGAGGAAGGTCGCCTATGAGATGGACGGATCAAATCAGAGCGGCAGTATCTAGTCAATCCCTTCACGAATGCACGAGGAAGGCTGCCATGAGAGAGGAGTGGCGTCGTGCTGTTAAGCGTGCCACCAACACCCGAGTCATGACCACGACCGCTCTGCCAAGAGCGACTATGACTGAGAAGAAGAAGAAGAACATCACTTATTTTTACTTTTAAAATATTTGACAAATTATGATGATCATCTTTACGTATACGGCTACAAATATAATTTCCTTTCCCGTATAAGAACTCTACATCCGACTCGCACCCAAAAAATCTATAAAAAGCCAACCTGATTTATAACTTGAATTGACAGTCAAATCTTTAAAACAAGCTTCGAAGCCTCAGCAGCCTTGCAATAAAATTCCTTATCATTATCAAAATATTTATCAGAGATGTGCACGCGCATACATTAACGTGCAGCTAACCTAAAACAATCAGTCTCGTGCCGACCGCCAACACGGGCGGACGTATTTCGTTTTATTTCCAAAGCACCTCGTGCTCTTACCGCGTGCTTCTATTATGGTGAGTAAGATCGTTATTTAAATCTTAACATACAATTACACCATATTTCAGCACGTATATGTTAATACAATGTTTACTGAAACACGACCACGCGTATCTAATTGCCGCTTGTGCAGGTAAAAAAGTTTCCAATTACTTACATGATAACTGAAATCGTTTAGTTTATATTACACTATTGGAATATGCACGCGAAACAGATTAATTTAATGTGATCCCTATCAATTTTCAAATGCGGAAGTGTAATGGTTCTTCGCTTATACGCGCTTGACGCTACAAACGATCGCCATATGATATTTTTTGCATACATTTAAAGATCGACAGTGCATTATAGGAATAATAATATTTTAAAACATGAAAACACCTGAACTATTTAAAAATAGAACATCATTTATAACCGTTCTGTAATAATGAATGTTATAAACAAACTAACTGGCTAAATAGAAAAAAAAAGAAAAAAAACTTGGCGCGATAAAAAACTATAGCCTAAAAATGTAATTACAGCCTTCAATGTTATTACTGACGTTCGATGCACTTAATTGTTTTTGCTTTGGTGTTTTTTTTATTATTAGATATTATATAATCAAGTCAATTTGTAGACACGTGCATATTTAATATCTTAGACCATGTTTTCACGTGTTCGATTCAACACAAATTATTATTATTATATGTATGTTACACTACACAAAACAGTGATGAATGTGTGAAATGTTAGATCTTATCAGGTCTTATGTAGGTACAAATGAATTATTTGATAAGCGTTAACAGTAATATGATATAATTAAAGATATTTCTCAACAAGATTACGATTAAAATATAAAAGTGCCATTTACTAGTGTAATTCCAAAATAAACATCACATGTTTATTTTTCCGCTATATTTTGGGTTAACAACTTTGTAGGTATAAGAAGTCACAATCGTTGTAGTAGATGAGGTCCAAAGATAACCCCGTATACGGTATAACGTATCTAACTCAAAAACTTTTATAAAATTAGCTTGGAAATTAAGGAAAATAAAATTGATACAGTGATAGGGTATTTCCATCTTAATGTTATTATCTATAATCATCATAATATAATATTTACATTTAAATAAGACAATTGACACACAAATGCTATTTTCATTTACGAAACAAGAAAAGAAACAGATCATAGAGATATATCTATAAGTCAGAGTGAATAATTTAAATAAATACATATATCATTATTTGAAATGCATTTATGTACGTAATATTTCTGACACCTGCATCGAAAACTGTGCCTATATTTTTAAGTATTGGACAATTTATGTTTCATTTACTTTAAATGAAATTATTTATCAAAAAATTAAAACCTAATACAAGTTCTTATAGAACATCTAATCTAATAATAACGAATACATCGTTGTTTAAACAGACAGTAATAATGAATAGTCGAAAGAACTTCGATTCCAAGCTGAACAAAAAAAGTCATTCAACTTGACACATGAATGGAAAAAGTGATGGCGTAAGAATTAGGACGGTCATTGACAATTCTTTTATTTATAAGCTACCTGAGTATGTTTGTATTGACGTCGACACTACACTTCGCACTATAAGTGTTAAACTTTATAGTGCGCGTCATTTATGTTTAACGCTGGACGAGAATAGCTGCGCATCGGTAGAATCGCGCTCGTAATTGATGTATTGGTGCGAGAAAGACAACACGACTGGGACAACCAATCAACGCTCGCGCACCCGACGATCACGCGCCCCGCGCGCCGCGCCGTTGCCTCGATACCTTATTTTTTACTTCTGCGCAGGTTTCGTTCAGCGCTAAAGATTCGTGACGCGTACTATACTTAAAATTGTTGTCTATATATTTTTTACTACGGTGAATCCAGATTGATACAACCCGTATTGGCAATCAATGTTAAAAATTTTGTTAGTGACATACAATATCCTAATTCCTAACGCTTGAACTATGTACTGAACTGATTTTTATACAAGAATTAATCCATGAAATATATTAAAGGTAAAATGTTTTGTAATGTTAATATACTCATGTATAGTCGAGAAAAATTTTCAGGTAAAACAATAACCTTAAGAAATAAAATAAAATTTGACGTAAGCATCCAAAGAGACTACTGTATTTTTATAACTGAAATTTAAATGTTTAAAATACAATATGACTTAAATTTTGGATAGGTACAAATTATGTACCTAACCGGAACGTTAAATAAATTATTCAATAATCCTAATTAAGTAATCATTCATTATAATATCAATAATTATAGTAATAATTAAAACTGTTCCAGAAATATTATTCTACCGGTTTTGTAAATGTTTAATTTTATTATATTAAAGGTTTAATTTCGAAAATACGCATTACTAAATATCTTTTTGATTAATTTGTTAAGAATTATATAGCTATATAATATTTATATATTAATATATAAATACGTGATAAAAATTTAACGTACTGTAAATAAGTATAAATATTTAGTCCAATATCAACTTTAATATAGGTAACAATTAGGAATGGTTTTTGATTTATGTTCGTATATTCGTATCTACGTATCTACTTAGCTTCATTACACACGTCAAACTGTCTGTTTTCTAAGAAATTAATATCAAAGCAATTAAAATGTCATCAAAGTGACTATGGAGCTATCAAATAATTAGCACAAAATGAATATCACACATAACACACAACAACGTGTCACATTTTCATCTTCCGAAATGTCATTTTGACTGAGACTGTGACTGAATTTACACAAGTAATTTGATAACTGTTACATAATATACAAACAATGAAATATCACTCTTATAAAGTGACGTCATTACTTTGTGAAATTTTATAATCCTCAAACGACATGTAGATTAGGTACCAAACGAACGAAGTAATTCTAAAAAAACTAATTAGGTATGTATATATACAAAAGGAGGTTAATAAGAACCTAATTATAAAAATTACCATACTTATCGCCGTATCATTCTGTAGTTCGAAAACCACCTGAAAAATGTTCTATACCTATTACCGTACTTTTATCATTTTAAACACCCCTGACATCTGTTTCATGTGTTTGGGAGCTCACATACCACAGACACATAGACACACACGAACAGACAGACAGAACGTCAAACTTTTAAAAGTCGTTGTTTTTTGTGGTGTACAAGTCATAGCTTTTCATTTGTAACCGCATTTGAGCAAATTTGCAGACATTCGATTTTTCTTCCCCACTATAACCCCCCATAACTTTTAAACGGCTCAATCGATTTTCATCAAACATGTTTAAGAAAACTCGCCCGTAAAACACCTGTAATAGAAAAAAAACTAAATTGAAATCGGATCATTCGTTCGGGACATATGATGCCACAGACAGACAGACACGTCAATCATATAACACCCCCCTTTTTGCGTCGGGGTTTTAAAAATTTAAATTAACATAATTGTCATGTATAAATATATCTACTAAATACATGTAACTACAATGTAATCAGAAGCATACAAAATGACCCAACTATAATGAGTTACATCGTCACTGAGATACGGGAAAAACAATGGCCATGCAAAATCATCCGACTTTGAGTAGCTATTGAAAATCTTGTTGCTTACATAAATGTCACAATTATGATGTACATTACATTCGTCGCGGCTTGTTATCAAACCGATTTATTCCATCGAATAAAACGGTGATGCTTTTTCCTATTGTTATAAATCAAACAGTTTTAAGGACTTCTTTACGATAATAATTATTGGGTTAATTCTAACAAGATCATTCATCGTTATCCTTTTATATATTACGGTTAATATGGTACCTTATATATATATTTTAAAATGTCTTGCGCTATATCCAAAGACACTTCTTTTTACTATACTTCTTAATACCATAAGTATGGTTCTTTTCCTTCCGTAGTTGTCGTTAAATTTTCCTCAAAGATAAGTATCCGTTATATATAGTAAATATTTTTTATGAACTAAATAATTTTGGTATTTGCTCTAAATTATTCGCTTTATCAGCATTGCCATTTATCGGTGTAAACCCAATCATATCGTTATAATAATTACTTTATGACCACTTATTTACAATCTCTTAACTGATTAAAACCAAGAGATCGATTTTTCAATATTATATTAAAATATTAAGAATTCTGTTGCATAATCAACAATTCGTCTTTTTTTTCAATATTTAAACAACAAATAACAAATGTTTTTTTACTTATTCCTGTATCTATTATCTATTTATTATCGTACTTATATCAGATAAGTGGCTAAATGTTGATATACTCGCCTTCTAAAAACAGAAAGACATTTGCATATTTGCAATAGATTATCTAAAATAAAAAACATCTTAAATTTAAGACTTGAAAAATGGAGGAAAACTTACTCATACACATCGTTGATTTTTAGTACCTACTTGACCACGTGACGTTTGAGTGCTACCGGTGCAAACTACAAGAAATTCATATTTAAAAGAATAAATACAAATGATAAGAATATACAATATTGATAAAAATACATGCAATATTAACGATCTCTTTTAAATTTATCCGTTTTAGAAGATTTAACATACAATGACGTTTAAAATAAACTATAACAGTTTTCTATTTGAAATTTAACATTTACTGAACATAAAATGAAATGAACCCTAATTGCAGTGACAACACTGCATCACGAATTTGAACACATATTGAATTGCTTCCAAATATATTAATTCAATTATCGGAAACTGGGATCTTAATTTACAAGCGAACGATTTGAACAACTCTATATCATTCAAATTGATATGTACCTACATGGCGCATTCTATCGAAGCTTATTTCAATATAATCCTGCTTTTATACCATCGTATTCGCTATTTCAATTTCAGTAATTATACGTCAGTAACAAAGCACTCGCGAATTTTCTTTTTGTATGCATTACCGCTAAATGTAAAATGGAGCATGATACAATAAGCCGTCTGAATGCTTTGTCCATCCATACAAATTAGCTCTTTGTACTGAAAGCTCGGATAAAATAACTGACTATTAGAGAGCGAGTAATAAATAATTGAAAATACTTTAAAGCTGATATGAAGTTTGTTGCATATGGCAATTATTGTTTCTAAAACATATAATATGTATTAATATTTAAGGGATTAATTTATAGATGTAAGATGAAACAATCCATAACTTGAATACGTTACGATATAAGTTTTTTCGCGCACATTTTTTACCCACAAAACACACTTTCTTGACATCCCTGTTTCATCATTAGTACAGTTTGAGAGACCCCGTTCACCACGCAAGTAAGAATTTAATTCTTAAACTACATACCTCTAAAAAAAATTAATAATGTTGATGAAGTCACAAGAAGCATTACAGTTCAAAACGCCGCTGCCTCGCGTATCTTATTTTTGGAGTAGGTAACGAAATGAGTGGGATGGAGTAACGCTAAAGCATACCTATTGTGTCGATATTAAATTAAACTAAATTTATCATCTGTCCAAACTGGTTTGTTTGACGGCCAATTAACAATTTAAAATTAACAAGTTTGAAATGATAAAAAATAACTACGTGTATAGTGTCATTTCTATCCTTAAATTTTACAGTACGAGTATATATGTCAGGAAAACGAGTTGAATTAATTAAACGTACATATTTTGCTAAAAAGTAAATTTCTATAACATCCCAATATTTCAAGGGAACTTCTCTTCAATGGACTCAGCCAGATCTGTACTAGCCAAATGAACATAGCCTATAAAAACGTTCCCGAACTTTCGGGAATCATCCGTATACTATAATGATACCTCGTCCGTTATATCGTTACTTCAAAATAAGCAGTCTGGCAGGCCAGGAACTCTTTATATTAAGACGGACCGGTTGCATTGCACAACGTGATCGAACACGAACGTTTTTATTGATCAAATTCACGGCCATACAATCATGGTCAACTAATCGAAATACGTAAACACGTCCAATTGTTGTTTTTATTGGACACTTCTTCTAAACCCTTTAAATATCACAAGTCTTTTCTCGTTAGAGATACTTATCGTGTGCTTTGTATATTAATAGCTAGAAGGTTTGTAATGTTTATTGCTTAGAATTAAATAATTAGTCAAATTATCATTGTTATTCAATCAACCTCTAAATACTTAGCTTCATAAATAATTTATCATTTAAAAGGGAAAACGAATCAATCCTCATGACACAAACGAAATTAATTATTATTTCTTACTACTCTTTAAATACCAGGTAAAGTCCTAATTGTAGTTATTGACCTAATCTAATGAAACAATTGTATTGTTACTACGAAAGGACCATCAGAAAGTAGAACTATCTGAACTCGAGAAACAGACCTTTGAGTTTCTTGATACATTTTGGTAAAGTTTAAAACAAAGCGTTTCTTTAATTAATTAAAACAAATAGGACTCACTTCAAACTTTAAATTATAAGTGCAGTGTTTCTGTTTAGTGTCTAATTTTGGTCTCAAATCTCGAAAAGCATCTGATCTGGATATTCAAAACTAGCTATTGCTCGCGACTTCGTTCCTTTTGATTTGTTTTTCCATTATTTCTTCGCTCCTATCAGTCGCAGCCTGATGTAATGTAGCCTAAAAGCTTCCTCGATAAATTGTGTATTCAAAAACAAATTTTCAATTCGAACCTGTAGTTCCTGAGATTAGCGCGTTCAAACAAACAAACTCTTCAGCTTTATATATTAGTATAGATATGATTTTTTTTACATACGAGTATTGATTTCTTAGATTCCCACGGTACGATGAAGGAGACGAGATCGATGCGTCTTACCCAGACTACTAGGTGACCTAGATTCTCACGTTTCCTAGAAATTAGCTCTGCCAACGTGCACTTAGGTCTTTTTAATCTTTTCTTCTCTTTGTTTGCTGAGTTCAATAGTTAAGGCTAAATGCCATTGTTCAAGTCAAAGCGTTCCTATCACTAACGGTTTTGCGTAACACAGAAATTGTAGTGTCAATGTAATGTAAAGTTTAATAAATATTATAGAATAAGGCTTAACTACTTAACGTCCAGAAATAGTCAAGTATATAGCCTTTATAAGGCTTTGATTGAATTGCAAGTGACGAGGGTACAAAACTTAACCATAACGATATATAAAGTTGTCTTTTAATTATACATTCATATTAAATATTTATACTAGTTGTCTTAGTTAGTTAAAGGTTCAGTATATGCTCTGCATAAAACAAGTCAGTATTAAAAATACATACGTGTTTAAATTATCAGAAATACACAAAAACCCATTAAAATCGGATCATCCGTTTGGGAGCTACGTTGCTTCAGATAGACAAACACATACACACAGAGACTTGTCAAACTTATAACACACAGGTTTAGAAGTCAGTTATTTAGTATAAGCTACATAAATCCTCTATGTTTACCCGCGGTTCCCGATCCCGGGGCAATGCCGCAATATAAAGTATGCTCTGTTTTAATCAACAAAATCGGTCCAGCCGTTTTTGCGTGGAAGAAAGACAAACATACAGTCTCATTTATCATTTATAATTTTAGTATGGATACTTTTTTCCATTATTAGTATGTTGTTAAAAAAAATTTACCCTAAAAGAACAAAATACCAATCCGCTCGAAATCTGCCTGAAACTAATAATAAGAAACTGTTTATTGTATTAATTGCTTAAATGCTTTATGCTTTTAGTCACGATATATCTCAATTTGTATAGTATACTAACGTTATTTAATCAAAGCACAGAGTTTACCGAGAATCTCTGAGCCACGTACAACTGTATTGTCGTATCACCGTCGCGTCGTGTACAATATTTACGATCAAGATCTAAGAAGATTTTCACGCCGTCTTCCAAATTTCATGTAAATTTGAGTAGTATGTTTTAATAATAAATATTCCAGAGCTTTTAAAAAATTGTCAAATTTGCAAGTTATAACACAAAAAATCTATAAGTAAATGTATAATAACTTCGTAACGCTGCGTTCCCGGAATAACACGAAATGGGAATTGTAAAAATATACGCTTAAAGGCTGGCAACACATTTGTTATACCGCGAGTATGGACAGCGTTGATTATTTCTCAAACGCAGCTTTGAAGTACACTCCTTTATTAAATACTAATAAAATCACTAGTTAAATTTTTATAGATGGAAATAGTTGGACTTGAATAGTTCTTTTGATTAGATTTATGTATACGTAATTCACTTCAATTATTTTTTATATATTGTTTCGACAATTTCCTTTATAAATACTTTATCTAATTGGTAAATATTACTGTAATCTTATCAGCGGTTTAAAAAACAATACGTAACAGGTTTTTTAATTGTATATATTTGTAAAGTCATTGCTTATGCAAAGTAAGAAGGCAAGCGGAAAATGTATGCGCAGGTGTCATACTGATGATGAGCAAACTTCTGGGTAGCACTGCATTGGTTATTGGCTGGCGATCTTACAATCAGGAGTATGTCCAGCTCGTCTCACCACTTGATAGTACAAAAAAAGTTTAATCAACCCGTGAGAAGTCAATAGACTGTACTATAGCAGTACTGTTGGACATTCCCCACTTCAAAACAGACCAATTGGCAAAGCAATTCCGATATGGAACTGATAAACTAACGTTGTAGAGGAACTTTACTATTTGATATATGTACTATACATATAAAGAACAATGAACGAATCAAATCGATGCAGTAATGTTCAGTTTTTGAAATTATAATTTTCTGTTTTACAATCGAATACAAATTTTACTAGCCATAACTAAAAATGGTAATGTAGACGATTTATTACGCAATTGATAGCTATATTAATGTATAAATGTGACGTTTGTTTTTTGTTTGAACGCACAAATGTCAGGAACTACTGCTTTGAATTGGAACATTTTGACTCTATAAACTTTTTTAAGTTAATCCATTAAAATTTCATTAACGCCGAAGTTCTTTATAATATTATTTTATTTTTGAAACTTCTTAGTTTATTAAGTTAGATACCACCCTTAACTCTGAGATTGAATCTTTTCATCTTCAATCTTTAAATCATACTAAAAAGAAATCGACGGAGACGAAGTCGCGAGCTACAGCTAGTATATCATATAGTTTCCACTCATAAATCATAGATTAAAACTATAAAATAAAAACAGTCGTTGCATAGAAATTAGTGAGTTTACGAGCGCTTCTCGTTTGATGGTGTTTTCCTGTTCCAACATGGTTATCGACAAATCTAATTGATTGGCAATCTACACCTTCATTAAAATTCAAGACTTGATGGCTACTATTTTCGTACCTAGACCATAAACCGTATGTAATAAATAGAACAAGTTATGACAACCATCCATGATTATTATCTATAGCTCTCTAGATATACACAAAAAACGCAAATTTGTGACCTTTGACCTCAAATAAAAAACAACGCACAAAGGGAATCGATGGGGACTTTTGACGTATCATTTGTAATGACGTATTCAAGGCCTGCACAAAAATTCAGCTTGTTTGGAATTAATGCAAACTAGAATGTCTATATTGACTGGACTTTATAGTTCTAGAGTATTTGAAAATTAAGGTATAAATACTCCCACTTTTTGGAAGTATTTATTGTCTTTGTATCAATTATACATATATTATTTTTATTTTTTTATTTATCGTAGTCCATCAATGGTTTGTTTGCCTGTCTGAAATATAATAGTAAATTAAAAACATAATAAGTTGCAAAATGAAAGAAAGTTATAATTGCTGTGATATTTTTTAAACCATTTTAGGAAAACGAACCTTAATCGACATTAAATTTGGGTCCGACCTAACACTAAAATTAAAGATTGATCTTAAAATCGATTCTGTAGTAACGAGTTTAACTCATTCAAGTCTCAACCATGAACGGTATACTTAAAAAAACGTCATTCAAAACAACCCATACGATGTGAACAATACCAAAAGTTTCGAAGGCGCCTAATAAATTTAAACAATACAAACCTATGACGCTTCTAAATATTCCCTACCTGACCTTCTCAGAAACTTATCTATTTTTTAGTTATCGACATGCGATCAAGTAAAACAATCATTAGTTTGTAAATTTTTCGGAATCTTTGTGCACACGAGTAGAAGAAGAATGATTGACGTCACTCATGTGTTCACTCATATTTTTATATATGTATTATTATGTAGTTTATCGATTATGATTATGTATTTTATATTTTATTTAATTTTTTTTTTCTTTTTACATTTTTCGTACCTCTCAGGTTGCCTGGCAGAGATTGCTATGTAGGAATAAGGTCGCCTTTTGTGCATAACTATTTAAGTTTTGTTTGTATCTGTTTGCTGTGTATGTTTTTTTTATTTATGTACAATAAAGTGTTTTAAATAAATACGAGTAAATAAATAAATAAATAAAATATCACATTAAATAAAAATAACATTTACGTTTTACATTAACCCAGGATCATACAATCACAGTATATTAAAGGATGAGGGCATAATATTGACAACCATTATACAGAAGGGTCCTCACTATACCAATGATTTTACCATTAAGTGCAATTTAAACTTAGCCCCCTATTGTTGTATCTAAATTTCTATGTTTTTAATATCTGTGATAACTTAATACAAGCATGAATTCAACTCTTATAGTATACTAGCTGTTGCCCGCGACTCCGCCCGCGTGGATTTTCATACAAACTTTCATCCCCTATTTTATTCCCTTGAGGGTAGAATTGATCAAATCTTTTCTTAGCGGATGCTTACGTCATTACATCTACCTGCATGGGAAATTTTAGCCCGATCCGTCCAGTGGTTTGGGCTGTGCGTTGATAGATCACTATGTCAGTCAGTCACCTTTGAATTATATATATTTAGATTAGCGACCCGCCCCGGCTTCGCTCGCATATACTATGCATGTATTATACTTATATCAACCTTCTTCTTGAATCACTCTATCTTATAAAAAACTGGTTGCGTAGTTTTCAAGATTTAAGCATTCATAGAGATCTAGGGACAGAGAAAGGGACTTTGTTTCATATGATGTAGTGAAGAAAAAAACATATTGTACATATATACAGTATAAGTAAATAATTCAATTTAAATAAAAGACTATTTTTTTATTGTATCAGGTAATAAGTATAGTGTAGGCGAGACCTCCTTCTGTTTGGTATCACATCCGTTAGAAATTAAATCTGGTTTGTCTCTTAGAGTTTTATTAACCTTACAGAGTTTAGAAATGCTTAGGTTATCAATAAAACCGAATTTGAGCCACTTCCCAGTGTTCGATTGAACTGAAGTCTCACAAACAGACAAAGTAATAAACGAAATTTTTTATTCAATTTCAATTTACTGTAATATTGAATTTTAAAATAACTGCAAGAATTCTTTACATGAATGCACAATTTTAAGTAATTTAATTTGCCAAGCGCAATATTGCCTGAAGCTTGAAAATTGATTGTAACTTTTTTCCCGTAGAGTAAATTACTTTAAATTCTACTTTTTTCACATCACTAGTTATGCATCAATTGAAATATCGTTTTCACTATTATTCAACTGAATGTTTTATGTTTAATATTAGTTAATTCATCGATCGATATAATTAGATAATATTTCTAAACTAAGCAGTTTTTCTTAGTTCATACAATATCGACACAAGTTAGATATATTTTTTAACTTTGTCAACCATTTTCCTGTCTCCAATCGTCACATTATATTGTAACACATTTCTGAATGTAACTTCCCTTAGCTTCCTTTATCTAACTCGTTCTAAAACATATTTTTAAAGCAATTTATTGGTTAATTAACACAACTGTATTAAGAACTAATATTAACATGAAGCGCTTGAGTAAACGTACAAAACTTTAAAAATATCTGAAAATAAATAAATAATCATGTTTTTTTTCATCATCAGTATACCTAATTACATTAAATGGAAAGACTACTCAGTACAGTTCCGAGCTTGCACCAATTTACAACTATGTATTAATTATCGATGAATAACTATTCCCTAATCACGTTCCAGGCGCGCTTATCCGGTTTGATAGCAGTCTTAGCTGTGATATCCTTCACATCAAGTAGCATCGTCACCTCTCCTAAGAAGGATGGTACCTTCGAGCTCCTGATTCTTCACAACAATGACATGCACGCGAGGTTTGAGCAGACCTCCCAACTGAGTGGAGCTTGCACTACCGCTGACAGGAATGCTGGGAAATGTTACGGTGGATTCCCTAGAGTCGCTCATGTGTAATTATACCTTATTCTTATTCATCTTTCCTCATAATAATGGTCTGATACTTACAGTACTTAGTAATAACGATTAGACAGAACGTTTATATAACTAAGTACACCTCTGAAGTAAGTAGAGCTTAAACTCCCTTGCTGTGAGAACATTTTATGGTTTTATGGTTAAATAGTCATACGCAAATTAAATTTAAGCACGCAAGTAAGCAAGCAAGTAATTTTGACATGACGAACTGTCAAATCGGACCGGTTTAAGTTGTACTTAAATCGATATCTATATATCTTAAGTTGTACTTATATGTATAATAATTTAGTTCTACTAAGTTACTAGACGACCCAACGCGACGCTGAACTAATCCTACCCGAGCTAAGGTTTCGGGTAAACCCTACGCCTAAGATAGGCGTAAGGTAGGCGTTGGTTTTTTGCTTAAGAACCATCCACGTACATCCAAAATCGATCCAAAAAAGGAATTATGTAAATTGGTTTAGCTATTTTCAAGTTATGCGCTTACCAACACATTTCGTGATTCATTTTTATGAATAAAGAAGATTAGCTAGCTATTATGGAGAACAGAGAAGCGATCAAAGCAAAAATCAGTACAGCTGTTCGCGAGTGATATATGATGCAACTAAGCGGAGTTTGTTTCATTTATATAGATTAATTAGTTATGTTTACGCTCGCTACGAGTATTTCATTAGCTCCTCGTTTAACCTATGCTCCTTAATTGCTTTTGGTGGAATTGCATTCATTTACTAGTATTTTTAATTAACTATACTATACTAGTAGTTAACTATACGGATAATTGTACTACTAATCACTAGCCAATTTATATGGATTGATATTTTATACAAAAAGTATTCCTCATAATATAATATATCTTTATGTGTATAAAAATCAATTATTATTTAGATATGACACATATATAATGTAAATCATTTGCATAGGCAAATATTGGTCACAAATGTAGGTTTCCAATGTAGGAATCGAACCCACAACTCATAGAGCGAAAGACAGTAAGTAGCGCCAAGCCGCCGATATTTTACTGGTACATCTAACATATGCGGTGTTGCGAAAAAACTAACTGCCTAATACTCACTGGACCAAAACTAAACGATAATGAAACGATCATGCATAGTAATATCAATTAATTAGCTCGTATTTACGTTTGCCTGATTTGGTCGTTGTACATTTTAGGTAATTTTCGTAAAGTCCTACTACTTCATTTATAAACTAATTACGACTATAAATCAATTAGTGAAATAGACACATTATCATTTTATATAATAAATAATTTCAACAGAAAAACTAACAACGCATTATTGCTATATACAAAAAGTCGGTTAAAAAATAAACATGAAGGTTCAAAGACAATTTCAAAAATTTAAAAAAAATGTTCTACGTTCAAAAATAATTTCAAATGTATTTATTTCCCTTAACTTATTTCACACTTTCTTTACAGAAGCTAGCTCCAATACATCAGCGTAGAAAATTCTAGTTGCTGAATACATTATATCCGACATGTGTGATGTATCGCCCTAATAAAGTACAACTGTTTATTTCAGAGTGAAAGAGGCAAGAAAAGCAGCGGCAACAGGGCAAGGGCCTCCAGTACTGTATCTTAACGCCGGCGACACGTACACTGGCACAGCTTGGTTCACGATATACAAATGGAAAATCGCCGCCGAATTCCTTAATGCCTTACAACCCGACGCTGTCGTAAGTACAATAAATATCGTGAACGTTTTTATGACTCGTTTTTGCGTCAATGTTAGCGTGTACCGATTAGCCTTTTAAGCTTATTCTCGGCTCTTATGGCGTTTTATGGCTTTACGAAGTTGATGTACAATCTTTACTACTAAAACTCATTTTGAGTTAATGATTATCTATCGATAGTATATCGATACATCGATCCTTTGCTTACTTTTGGACTTAATCGCAACGTGTCAATATGAATGAGAAGGATAGTTATTCAATAAAATCGCGCTTAAGGTTTTCCTTAAACATTTTACAGCAAGAACTATTAAAAAATAATATTTACGATATGAATAAAATATTTTCCTTTCCAACTAAAACTGTCTGCTATACGTTGATTGTTTTTTTTAATGCACCTATCAACGTATTTCGTATCTATAAAAAAAAATAGCTTAAGTAGTCTACTTATTTAAGACAGTTGCTAATTCTTATCAACTCCGAATTTGAGTTCTTCATGACAATTCAATATTTAACTTAAAAAGAAAGCAATTGTTACCAGCCAGCTTATTCGTATTGCTAACGTCTAAGACAGGATTATTAATCTGTGCTAATTTGACAGCTTGTCGATAATAATTTCGCCATTTGGTAAAGCCGATGTGTTGAACGGAATTGCGGTCGCTTTGTGGAGCTAAGCTTGTGTGATGTGAATCTTGACGACGTTACATCGTGTTCCAGTGCTGGTATTACTATGTGTATTCGTGTATATAAGAATCATGTTGTTCATTGTATATGTAATTCATGTATGATTTTAATCGTTGTCTACTATAAAGTAGAGGTTACAATTTTAAGAAAATTATTTAGTTTTTAAAAAAAATATATCAACCTTATAAATGAACACTATTTATAACGTCTAATTTGTACTTACTTCTTAATATATAGAGAGGCAGTTTGTGAGACTATCAAGGCCACATCTAGATGTGCTAAAAAGTTTTTGATAATTCGTTTTTAAAAACGGAAACAAAAAAATAATAAAAAATAAATTTACAAGTAACCACAAAAAACAGCTGTTTTTTGTTATGACTGGACATAATTGGTTAATAGTCCTACAAACTTACAATAATAAATCAATAAAATAATCAGTAATTTAGCAATCACGTAATTCATAAAACACAAACGTTGTTAGTAAAACTGTTTTTTGCAAATATTGTAATGAATCAAATATCAGCGGAAACAATGTTTGAATAAATTGTCGCTTTAATTACTGGAAACTGTATTCGAATAGCCTAGATGTGTCGTATCGCATTTACTCATATCTTTACTGATTTACATGACAAACAAATTCATTGTTTATTTTCTGAGAAGCATTGTTTTATTTCGACGTAACAATTGGTTAATTAAATCAAGTCGGCTCAGAATTTCGTGGTTGAGTTATTTACTATTACATAGGGGAAGGAATTCCATATTCAGATTTTAAATAATGTTGATTGTTATTTTTATAAGGACTGCTGTAGGTTAGATTGCGTTACAGTTACTTGATAACTCTCTTGATAACATTTTAATTTATTATCTTATGTCCCGCCACTTCAGGCGGTCCCTTCATTACTTTTTAAACGGAATCTCCTCCCTTTGCGATCTTTGGCTTGATAGAGAGCGACGTTTATTGGTACAATTTTAAATTGTTGGATCACCTGATTTGACCATCTTTTAAGTCTTTCGGTCTGTTGCCATCAAAGTCAAAGTCAAAAATATCTTTCTTTATTCAATAAGGCTACATATAGTACAACTTTCTAGCCTTTTCACTTTTCTGTGTGCAATATGCCCAAAATTTTTCTTTACCATTTGAGGCATTCCGTAGAGAGACAAAGTTGGCTCTGGATGCCTAGTTCCTTCAGAAAAGATGCATTTCTTCGCGAAAATAATGCAATACATTCAGTTCAGTGTAAAGACAAATCTTTCAAGACATCAAGTACCCTTTTAGAAATTTCGAAAGGTTTATTACACAACAAAAGAAATAAGCACCCTCGTATTTATCACGCGCAATTCCGTTAAAACGATTTCCAATTTATCTATTTTCACATCAAAATGATTCCCAACGTCGCTCACAAAGGCCGGTTAAATCAATCACCAAAATGAAATGACATTTTCATAGCGAAATTTTCTATCGCTGACACGCCTCGGTTAAGCCATATTTATTACATACACTACTACATAGCCCTATGTACAGATGAAAATCAATACTAGACTTGTTGCATGTTCGGTTACATAATCCGAAATGAAAGTATATATATACTTCTGTATATGTATAGAATTAATCAGCGTACGTATCATCCCTTTGAATCTCATTACAGTATCCGAGAACACAAATAGATCTTATCTATAAGACTAGCATAGTATGGACCATCTCGTGCCTCGATACATTGAGTTTTTTAGGTTTATTTTATCGTACTCTTAGTTCAAAAGATGTTCTTATAGCTTTTGATGCAAGATTACAGTTGACTAGTAAAGTATATTAAAACATGCATAATTAGAGAACGTCTTAACACTAAAATTTTCTATTACCTGAATTATGTCATTTATTTTTTTTAATGAATAAAGGTATAATTACCACCAAAATAGTGAATAATAAATTTTATTGTTAAGATAATTTGTAATTTTGGATGTGACTGTACGTGTCAGCTTCATTGTGGATTAGTCAACTTTTGCCACCTGAATTAAACCTCTTTCGTACTGTGAATTTATTTCAACGAGTTTATTTCAAAATACTTCAGATTATAGATACTATTTACAAACACATGTAAGTTATTCTTGAATTTATATAAAATGCACTAAAACTATTAACACTAGTTTAATCGTAAAGAAACGTAGTAACTAACAAAAACCACTAACCATTTCTTTGCATTATTTTGCGGTGGAGGTTCAATGTTTCATATTATGTCTTTGTTAAATGTCGCTTTGGGTGTTATAGCAATATTTTATTTAGTTACCCATACAAAAAAAATCACGAAAACTAACACATAGTAATGCTATTTTGAAAAATGTTTTATTTATCTATAAGTGTTGTTAAACGAACCATTTTTTTTTCAGTCTCTTGGCACCAACGACATTGATGGCAAAACTAATAACATTTCACCACTTCTACAAAATTTGGATTCATCCATTATTGCTACAAATATAATTGTAAATACGCCCGAAGCTAAACGTAAAATGAAGTCATCTGAAATTATTGATATCGATGGAACATCTGTAGGAATAGTTGGCTATTTAACTCCTGAATCTACTGTTTTGGACAGCGAAGGAAACATAGAATACGTTGATGAAGTTTTATCTCTTACAAAAGAAGTAGAAAATCTTAAGCAGCAAAACGTTCAAATAATAATCGCATTGGGTTATTCACCTTCAAAAAATAAAGAAATCGCACAAGAAGTAGATGGTATTGACTTAGTCATTGCTGGAAATGAAAATACATACCTTACAAATGGCTCCACGAACGACGATGGATTGGAAGATAAGGAACATCAAATTATTGTTACACAGAAATCAGGAAGACGCGTTGCTATTGTTAAGTCATACGCTTATTCCAAATACTTAGGAAAGATAATAACGAAATTTGACAGTCAAGGTGAGCTCTCAGACATAAAAGCAGAATATGTTGTTCTCGATACTTCGATTCCTCAAGATTCGGACGCTTTACTTTTAGTAGAAGGCTTATCCAAGGATTCGTCGTTTCGATCTGAAAGTATTGGAAAGACAGCAGTGGTACTCGATGGAGACTCTTGTAAGAGAGAAGAATGTAACCTGGGGAATTTGTTAACCGACTCAATAGTACTTTACCACGCAAGTAGATTCGGAGGAACTCGTTGGACTGACGCACCAATCGCTTTTATCCACGGAGGTGCTTTAACTGGTCGAATTGCCCCCGCCCAACGTCCAGGTGACATCACCAGAAACGATTTACTATCAGTAATTTCACACTCAAACAATTTAGTAGTAGTCACTATGAATGGAACAATATTGCTTAATGTTCTTGAACACTCAGTTTCAAGCTACACAACAGCAGGTTCTGAAGCGTTCCTACAATTTTCGGGCATAAGAGTAACCTATGACTTCGATAAGGAGCCCGGTTCGAGGGTTGTCAGTGTTGTTGGTCGCTGTTGGAGCTGCAACATACCTGAATTTTTTGTAATAGATGATTGGAGAGACTACCCAATAATAATGCCGGCTTCTTTAGCTAATGGAGAATTGGGTTATTCAATGCTGGTCGGTCTGCCGAGAGAAAATCTGAATTTTGATGAAATCACTAGTATTACAGAGTATATATCGTCGAGGAGTCCAGTGTACCCGGACATTGCTGAGCGCATAATACTGCGTAATACAGAGGGAGTTCCCGATTCTGCATACGCAATTAAATCATCCCTAATTTTATTCATTACTTTAATTGTGAAATATTTTATTGCATAAATGAAAATTAAATCCATTCACCCATTCTATGTCTATTTCTTACGTGTGTATTTTATTTACATTAACATGCCATCCCTGCCCAGATTCGATTGGTATATAATCATATTATAACCTAAATAATAATTTTGGACATGGAGATGCACCGTGTAAAAAAGTATTCTTCATTATTGTTAAGTTTTGACACGATTAATAAATCAAACATGAATTACTTTTTGTGTATGCTTTAATTTATTAACATTAATTGTTTTTAAACAGCTAAATTTGTTAAATGTTTATGTCGCAATTAATAATATATATACAAAATACCAAACGACTTGTAGGCTTGTAGGTAACAAAGGCGTTATCAGTAAGTACTTTTGACATAATAATATGGGTAAGTTAAGGAGTTTCGATCAATAATAATACATTAGACAACCCACTTTAAAAACTAACAATTAAAAGAGTAAAAGTAAGGAGTAATTATGTTTATAATATTCCAAAACACTATGATTCACCTAGAAGCCGCGAGGCTCTACATTTCGTCTTTTTGTTCGGCAATTTTTAACGAGATTTATTAAAAGAAGCCATTATTTACAATAACTTCTGTTTTACTGTTGTTGCCATATATTTTTTTTAATTCGTTAACTGAAAGATGAAAAAATATGAAATTGAACCAATCCAAGAAGCGTATTTAGCTGAAATCATTAATTATTAAATAACATTATACATTTCGAAGTATTTAAACATGAATTTTTATATTTATGAAATCATGGCTACTTTTCCAATGTATTGTTTCAGTGGTATCTGAGTTTATTATTCATCGAAGGATAAAAGGCACTCATTGTATATTATTCATGTAGTATAGATTTTTAAGACGAAAGGTTTTTTTAATTTTAATGAATGAATGAATCATTAATTTCAAGAGATATTTTAGCACATTTTCTTCCTTCTTAAAAAAGATTTCTTTAACGAATTTATGGAAATATTAATGTCTTTCTTGTTCTTCCTAATCTATGTATGTTTTTTTACCTCATTAGTTAAAGCATGTTTCTTATTTCAATACATAATATCGCATCAGCTCTACAGTTACGCTGAAATTAATTTTAAAAAATTTCTAATTTTGTTTCAGTCCCTCGGAAACCACGAATTTGATAATGGAGTATCCGGTGTAGTGCCATTTATCGCTAACTTATCTTGTCCAAATCTAGCTGCAAACCTCATTTTAGACGAAGAACCGGAATTGATGGCAGAACCAAAACTTGGAAATTCTGTAATTTTCGACGTGAATGGTGTTAAAGTCGGTGTTATTGGATATTTAACACCAGACACGCGGTTTCTTGCTGTTAAAAACAATGTTAAATATATAAATGAAGTCACTGCCATTAAAACTGAAGTTGATAAGCTGAAGAATTTGGGAGTTAAAATATTCATAGCGCTGGGACATTCTGGATTTCCAATGGATTTAGAAATAGCGGAGAATGTTGAAGACATTGATCTAGTTATAGGAGGACATACAAACACGTTTTTATGGAATGGTCCCGCGCCAGACACGGAAGTGCCTAAGGGGCCGTATCCCCAAATAGTCAAGCAATCTTCGGGTAGACAAGTTCCTGTAGTGCAGGCATACGCTTATACTAAATACATGGGTTATTTACATTTATTATTTGATTCCGAAGGTGAAATAGTTAATATTAAAGAAAATAACCCCATTTTATTAAATAATAGCGTTCCTCAAGACCCTGAAGTATTGGCTATTGTAGATAAATATCGCGACGATGTAATGAAAGTATCGGAAGTTGTGGTTGGAAGTACCTCTGTTCTTTTAGATGGGCAGTCGTGCCGATTACAGGAATGTAATATGGGTAATTTAATCACAGATTCCATAGTTCAGAAATATGCATCCGAATATTCTGGTGAAGGATGGACCGATGCACCAATAGCAATTCTTCAAGGAGGCGGAATCCGAGCATCTATTGGTCATCTGGATGAGAATGGAATAACAGAAGTCACTAAAGGCGATTTACTTACTGTGATGCCATTTGATGACCGAGTTGTTATAATCACAGTTAATGGTTCAGTAATCCGCCAAGCGTTAGAACATTCCGTATTTCAGTACAATACAATACGCGCGCCAGGACAGTTTCTACAAGTTTCCGGCGTCCAAATTGAATATGATTTTAAAAGAGAACCTGGACAGAGAGTCATTAAAGCTCTTGTATTATGTGGAAAGTGTCATATTCCTGTTTTTTCACCTCTAAATGACAGCGCTTCATATAATATACTTATTAATGGATTCTTATCAATGGGTGGTGACGGGTTTACAGTTTTTGTCGATCATCCTATTTCATATTTAAACTTTAATGATCTATCGGCTACAATTGAATATGTAAATAAAACAAGTCCTGTACATACAGCCATAGAAGGTCGTGTAGTTATACACAATAAAGATGCTTTAAGTTTTTCCAATCGCCAAACTTTCTCAATCATTCTTTTGGTGATAGCTTTTGTAACAAATGTGGGACTGTCGATATAAGCATTCTTATTTAAGTTACATTATGTCATATTTTTTTCGAATATTTTATATGTATTAAATGTAATTTATTCCTAGTTACCAGTGATAGAAGAGCCAAGCTCAGGTAGAGAATCAAGTACACTAAGATATAAGTATGCCTAAGAACAAACAATATTGAAAGTTGCGTATTAAGTAAGCCAAGCGTTTTTATACTTTTAATTTACATACGTCCCCGACTGAAAATATTTCTTAATTTGGTGAAAGGTATTTGAACCCTAATATTGCTAGATTATCGTAGTACATTAAGTAACTATTCACACTAACAAAGACTTTGCCCCTTTAAATTTCTCGTAGACAGAGTGAACTGTTGTAAAAATATTTACTGTCTCCAACATATCGAATATAATATATAAAGTACATAATAGCTAGTATTCTCATGAGAGATAGCTAAAGATAAAGATATTTTTTCATGTGAAGCATGTATGGCTGAAACAGTATTATTGTAGTGATTTAGATAATATATAGACATAGATAATAAAATAAGTAACGTAGTTTGAATTAAACACAATAAAACATACTGCACTGCACTTTTATTTATAATCACGCACTTTTATTTCAAATTGTTAACCTCAAGATCTGTAAAAAAAATTCAGAATAAATGCAAAGCTTTTGTGTTATAAAATTGCTATTCCTATCTGAACTTGTACTTTTGTAATATATGTAAATTTAAAAGTGCTTTCAACGTCGTAGATTTTATTGAATTTTTATTGAGTTATCTTTTGTTTCAGTCTCTTGGAAACCACGAATTTGACCAAGGAGTCAGTGGATTGACCCCTTTCATAGAAAACTTAACATCACCAGTTTTAGCTGCTAATCTTGTTCTAAAAAAAGTTCCCGAGCTGGAAGCTGAACCCAATTTGAGAAAATCTATTATATTTAATGTATCAGGAATACCCATTGGAGTTATCGGTTACTTGACTCCAGAGACAAAGAAATTGGCCGTACAAAATAACGTAGAATACGTAGAAGAAATTATAGCTTTAAGAAAAGAGGTGCAGAAATTAAAAAGTGAAGGCATTAATATAATAATAGCTCTAGGGCATTCCGGATACACAAAGGATTTGGAAATAGCGAAAGCTGTCGATGGCCTGAGTTTAGTTATAGGAGGACATACTAACACATTTTTATGGAATGGCACGAGTCCAGATTCAGAAAATATAATAGGCCCCTACCCTACGTATGTAACGCAAGCTTCAGGAAAACAAGTGCCCGTAGTACAAGCTTATGCTTACACCAAGTATCTCGGCAAACTTCACATGGTTTTTGACAAACATGGTAAACTGTTAAGCGCAGATGGCAACCCTATTTTGTTGGATAACTCCATTCCACAAGATCCGGACGTTTTGCAGATAATAAATCGCTATAAACAAAGTGTTTTAAATTTCACCGAAGAAGTAGTAGGTAGTACACTAGTCGTTCTAGATGGTCACAGTTGTCAGCATAAAGAATGTAACTTTGGAAATTTAATAGCTGATGCTATGATTCAACGATATGCAGCTGATTACAAAGGTGAATATTGGACTGATGCTCCGATCGCAATTATTCAAGGTGGTGGCATAAGGTCTGCTTTAACAGTCACAGAAAAGCCAACAACTATAACTAAGGGAGATTTAATAGCAGTGCTTCCATTTGAAGGAGTATTAGTCACTGTGACTATGAACGGCACTATTTTAATGCAAATGTTGGAACACTCCATCGCTAAAGTCAGTGATATTTTTTATCCAGGAGAATTTCTTCAAGTATCGGGCTTGAAAGTCGTGTACAATATTTCTCAACCTGAAGGTTCTAGAGTAGTAACAGCAGTTGCAAGATGTTGGAATTGTTCAATACCGATGTATGAAAAGATCGTTGCAACTAAACAATATAAAATAATTATGCCTAATTTTGTATCTAACGGTGGTGATGGATATTCTATGTTAAAAGGATTACCAATTCGTGTTTTAAACTATAGTGAATTAGACTGTACAAATATTTATGTAAAAAAACATAGTCCGGTGATGCCGGAAGTGGAAGGACGTGTTACTATCATTGATGCAAGTGTCACAAAAGATGCGTCTGTAAATTTAGCACCACCGGCCTTACTTACAGCATTTTTAGTATATAGTATAAGTTTATTGTAAATAAATCGATAATCAAATTAAATATTTAATTTTAAATTATTACAAATACAAAGAATGGTGGCAAAAGTACTTAAAATATACCTAAACATAAGTTTATAGATCTAAGGATAGTAAAGTTCCTAAAGGTGAATAAAATGTTACAAAATTAACAGTATTTCATTTTCCTAAAAAAACCTGTAGTTTTTAGTTTACCTTTTAGTAACTTGGAATGATATTTTCTTACAGTCGCTGGGGAATCACGAATTTGACGAAGCCGTCGATGGAGTGGTTCCATTTATAAGAAACCTGACGTCGCCTGTATTAGCAGCTAATCTTATTCTTGATGATGTACCAGAACTGCAAAAAGAAAGCAATTTATACAAATCAGTTATTTTATATAAAAAAGACGTTAAAATTGGCATTATTGGATATTTAACACCTGAAACGAAAATACTAGCATCTAAAACTAAAGTTAACTATGAAGATGAAATTCCCGCTGTAAAAAGAGAGGTTAAAAAGTTAAAAGAAAATGGCGTAAATATTATAATAGCACTAGGTCATTCAGGTTTTATTAAAGATTTAGAAATAGCAAGCGAAGTCGAGGACATTGATGTAGTTATAGGAGGTCATTCAAACACATTCTTGACAAATACTAAAACCTCAGAAATACCTGAAATACCGCAAGGACCTTATCCGACAATTGTAATGCAGAAATCCGGAAAGAAAGTTCTTGTAGTTCAAGCATATGCATACACGAAATACATGGGTAGTTTATATTTAGTTTTTAATGAAAACGGTGATATAATAGATTTTGAGGGAAATCCAGTTTTATTAAACAATGAAATACCACAAGATCCTGACGTATTGAAAATTGTTCAAAAATATCATAATGATGTTGATCGCATTAATAGAGAAGTCGTAGGGAGCTCCATGACATTCCTAGATGGAGATAGTTGCAGACTGTATGAATGTAACTTAGGTAATATCTTGACCGATGCCATGTTATTCTATACAAAACGCTATTATGCTGAATTTGCACAAGCGAATATTGCTTTTATACAAGGTGGTAGAATAAGGACGTCTATTGACCAATCAGAAAAGCCATTCAACCTAACCAGAGGAGACTTAATTACAGTTATGCCATTTTCTGATACTCTTTGTATAGTGAAAATGAATGGAAGCACCTTAATAAAGGCATTGGAACATTCAGTGGATTCATGGAGAAAAATTGACACCCCAGGACAATTTCTTCAAGTATCTGGTGTAGAAGTGGTTTATGATTTAAGTAAAGCACCAGGATCGCGTATTGTAAAAGCTAAAGCCGTTTGCAGTAGCTGTGATATGCTAACTAATATAGAGAGTCATCTAGAGTACAAGATAATCACGTCTGGGTTTCTATCTGATGGCGGCGACGGCTATTCTATGTTTGAAGGCCTCCAAAGAGACTTCGTGTCTTACAATGAGGTTACTTGCTTGTTAGATTACTTAAGTAGGTATAGCCCAGTCAATCCACGAGTTATGGGACGTGTATCCGTGTTAAATGAAGATCGAGTAAATAATTTAAGGGATAATGTAAATGTAGAAAAGCCAAATAAAGTTTTACCCTCGAGTGCACAAAAAATCTACCTAAATATATTGTCAGTTTTAACAATTATAGGAGCATTACTATTTTAATAAAGTTGAAAGAATTTATGCCAGTGAGTAACCAGTAAAACAAATTTTAATTATTTAAGTAGAAAAATATGATTCTAATCAATGATATTATATTTATTAGATACGTTATACACGAACAAATCAACCGCGAAAAAAAGTGTTTCTTTTATTTTACAATTCACTACAAGCCAAAACGATAGAAAAGAGATAGGTAATTGATAAGACCTACAAGAAAACCTAATATTATTAAATTTCAAAGTATAAAGCGAAATCGAAGTATAAAGCGTGCTTACAAGTGATACCTATGAGATCCATTGCGTTTTATTATTTTTTGGTACTGAGTGAACATTCTAAACATACAAAATGGCCTTTTTATTTTTTGCTAGAAACGCGTTACTCTTCTCGTTGCCTAAAGCAGACTAATGGTAAAATATCCTTATTAGGATGTTTTTGCTTCTTAAAAATTTTACGCTTGTAACATATCTATTTAATGTAATATCATTGAGTCTAATACAAATACTTAATTATGTTGTATATATAAATTTAGTTATAAATATATTATTATTTATTTTGACTGCGCTACCTCGAATCAGTACGTAACTTATACAGTATACTATATATCTCTATAGCAGCAAGAACAGCAAAATAAAGCTTAAACAATACAATCACTCCAAAACTAGTGTGTCGTATATTTAATATTACATTCCTTAATATGATTAAGGAATGTAAGGAACACTAACCACCGTATTATGATTGTAATATAAACAATAACGAAATAACCAGCGTATTCGTAAATTTTATATTTGTAAACAGATATACCAAATACTATGTTATATGAATAAGGTATGAAATAATTTTACTATTGATTATAAATTTAACTAGGTATATCATAATAAAAAAATAACATTTGAATATATCATATTTATTGACAAAGTATTGATTACAGTTTTTTTATGTACGTATCATATCTACTTATTTTATAACATTTTAAATGTTTTGTAAAGTATACAATGGGGTCTTAAGACTTTGATTAAATATAAATGTAAGATTTTAATTTTTATAACAATGTAATTAAAATTATAGAATATATAAAAATACGATTTATTGGATTTAATAAATTGAACTAAATTACCATCACTATAGGCCTCACCTCTCGATTACAATGGCATACCTAGATCTTATCATCTTTGGTTCAAAATTTCAATACAAAAGTAAAAAATAAAAATACTAATAATAATACTTTTAACATTAGATACTCAGTTAATATTAAATAGAAAATTTGAGAATAAAATAATAATAACAAAACAAGAACAATAGGTGTCTATTTTAGACATCTTAAAATTACGATACAAAAGACAATATCACTTCCGTTACATTAATATCTAAATAAAGCAAAATTGTTTGAAAAACTGAGAAAAATAAAAAGTATTGAAGAAACTTTCGCATTGGGTTCAGTCACAAATTCAAAGGCCAGTTTACTGATTCATTATAGCCATGTGGTATCATTCCCATTAGTATTTCCCAACATTGCTTAAATGCTTCCTGACAATCGCACAATTCAGTGCATGGTGCAAACTTTTCCAACTCTTCACACAAGCTACAGAGCTTATAATAACTCTTTATTGCAGTTTCCTTGTCGCCATACTGGAGCTTATCAATAATATTAGAATTAAGGAATTTATTCTTCAACCGAATTATTTTGGGTGGGATTCTTTTGTGCCGCATAGTCAAATATGTAGGCCAATTGTTGACACAAGCCTCGCACATGCATGCAAACTTATACTGAAATCGCAATGTCGACTGTCGTTCCATCCTGTCTTCAATAGCATGATGGGCACTGCAAATGAGAAATATTATTTTAAAAAATCCAATGAACTCTAAATTACATAAAGTTCGTATAAAAAAGTTATTGAAGTATAAACAATAACAATTCTATCTGTACAAGTTGCTTTTCATTATATCAATATATTGAGATATTTTTATGCAACATTATCTATTTGAAAAGGATATACTTCCTTTGTGAAATAATGAAGAATTCATTACAAAAATGCTTAATGTCATATACACATACATGAATAAGTACTAACCCATAATTATCAAGTATCTGCATTCCTTTTTTGATGGGTCTCAGTGCTATAAGTTTGACGGTGGCAGATCCCAATTGAGACACTCTTACTACATTTGGTGCACAGGAGTGATTTATAAGGCTATGAAAAGCATATGGTGCACTTGCAATACTAATTTGACCTGTATACTTTCCATCTCCTGTGGAATCTGTATTAGCACTTATGCCATGCATATTAGTAGGAGTTGTCATACTATGAAGTAAAAGTAAACCAGCCACACATTTGCATATCTTACCCTGTTTTTCTTCTTCATCATCATTCATAAAATCTGTTTCATCATCTAAAAACTTTAAAAATACGGCAGCCGTCACTGCCTTTTGAAATATATCCGATATGGACCTTCTTTCAAGATTAGTAGCTAATGTATGTATTGAGGCATAGTATTTAGAATCATAAATCCACTTATCTCCAACCTTAACATGGCCATGCAGTTCTGTGCCAACCGTTGATTCAGCTTCAGTTATAGTTTTAAATAGGCTATCCCAGTCCTCATGATCAGTGCGTGCCTTAATAACTGTCCGCAGTGCTAGAAGTTCAAGTTTCGTAAAATCCATATCTATCAATGTAGCCATAAGTGAACACTCCACTGAATGAAACTCTTTCCAAGAGGTTGACCTGCACTCTTCACTACAATATAATGCGAAGCAACAGCCCTTACATGGTATGAGATGCAGTTTTCTTGCCAAGCAATGATTACATGCAAACAAACTTTGTTGTTTAAGAATCAAAACAAAGTAAGGGTTTTCTTCCGCTAGTATTTCCCCTACTTTGATATCATCTTTAGCTATGACATGTCTACCCATTTCCTTGTTACTAATCACTTCAAGTTTTGTGCTAGCTGCTACATACCGATGGCTCTTATCATTTTTAAATGCTAATATCTCCTGTATTTCAGGATTTTCGGGTTCTTTCCCTAAGCAACTTAAAGCTTCATTACAGGAAACCTTTCTATTTTGCAACTTTTCTTTAATTTTTTCTGGATATTGAAGAGACAAGCATAGATCAATATCTTGGATGCATTCCTGGTATTTTTTTAATGAAAATAAGACAGCAGATCTGTTAGAAAGAGCTAAAGCATAATTTTCAGAATCAAATGGAGCATACAAAAATGATAAATTATAATATTGTAATGCTTTTAAGTTATCCTTTTTTTGGTAACACTGGTTGCCTAGGTTACGATAATGTGTAGACAATTTGTCACATTTTTTGTGTTCTATAATATCTGGAAACATTTTGAGTTCGTCTAAAATCTTGTAAACATATAGAACTCTATCACTGTTATTATCTATTTTCAAAAGTTGTTGAGATATATCAACAATTTTGCCATCTGATGTAAGTTTGTTAATAGCATTTAAATAAAGCTTATCAATAATCATCTTCGCAAAGGGTTGTGCTTCCTTACAATAGTCAATATGTCGCACTTTGCCACCCCTTTTATTGTTATAAATCTTGGATGCGAAATGGTGTATATAGTTGAGCAAAGATTAAAAATGCAAAATATTGCTTCAGATAAATCAGAGAAAGGTGAGTATTATCGTTTATCATGCTGTAATACAAAATACAATTATTAATTATTTTATAAAGATATAAATTTAAAATAAGATACATATATTTTTAGTTCTCACTGATATAGTCACGGTCCTCCTGCACCCGAAGCTTTTGGATGAGTTATTTATACCGCAACCTGTTGCTCCTCACGATGTTATCAAGCAACTACTGACAGACATATCTGCTTCATCTATTATGAGACTCGACGATTATTCCATGAATAAACTATGGGATTTGATGACTATGATCTTCAAATGGCAACTAGCGGTTGCAACAAATCAAAACATTTTTGACATAACCAAGCGACATATAAAATGTGTAGCCACTCTCATGCCATCAAACTTCCCAAAATATGTATTTGAAAATGCTTATACCCAATTTACGACAATAGCTGCAAAATTAAGTGACAATGATTATAAAGGCCTTGCTAATACTTTAATACTTTGGTTCTCTGAGTATCATTCGAAGATTTCAGTACTCTTAAGATTGGGACTACAACGTAAAGATGGCACATTCTCTTTACCATCTACCATCCCTATAAAATTTTTGAAATATCTCGGAGAAAATATTTACAAATATGATAACAAAAAGAAATCGATCGATGACT
>JADANM010005346.1:2943009-2965519 GCA_026213755.1 Eurema hecabe | reverse complement strand
CTATGAAGTCCATTGCGCTGATGATAACGAAATAAGGTGTCTTTTGGGTCCTATAGAAATTCCTACGGGACGCGTTCAGGATACTTTTGAAATTAATGATAAAAAAGATAATACCAAAGGACTGGTGAATGTTAATACCATTTATAAAATAATTGACACCAGTCGTAAAAATACTATTAACAATGACCTAACTTTTTCTGCAAATATGCCTAAATCTACACAGGAAGACCTCCTTGAAATGTTGGAAAAATCGTGTCTAAGTTAAAGCAATGGAAGCTGAGCAAGTGGCAACACTTAATAATGCTGTTAACCGGGGAATAACCTTTTTTCATTGGTTTGCATTTTTTAAAGTAAGTATCATATTACATATTAAAAACTGCAAATAATCAATTCTAAGAATCGTTATCGCCTCAACAACACAATAATTGCTATTGTGCATGTAGCACAAGTTAAACATGGGTAAATTAAACTCCATAGGTACATTGTGTATCAAAAATATTTAATTTAACAAAAATGTCATTTATATAGTCTGCTAAAAACAATATTTACATAAGAAGTAGAGCAGTTACTCTAACTACTGGTTGATAAAATCACCATACAACAAACCTGAGAGGAAAATCTCTGTTATTTATTAAAAATGTTATATTTTTAAGCATGTACAACAATGAAGTATGTAATTAGATATAAGACCTATCATTACCACTTTGAATATCAATAAAGTAATATAACATTAAAACACCTAATTTCTGTTTCCTTGATTCATTCACATAAAATTTTGTTAAAAACTTAAAAATAATTTGTTAAACTCGCATGCTTTTATGTAAGTTCTAAAAGATGTCACTAACAAATGTTTTCTCACCAACCTTATAAAACAAAAAACTTAACTAAATAAATACAAGAAAGTTGAAATCTTATACAAAGTAATGAGATGAAAAGCCTATCGCAAATGAATTATTAATAACAATACAAACATTATCAGAGATAATAATTATAAAAGCAGTGTTAAACAATTTTTACACCACCATTATTTCTATAACAGCCTTTTGCTATTACAGAAATTGTTTAATACAAAGCAGACAAAGACTATATCACTAACAAACAAAAAATCTTACAAGTACAAAAGCCTAAAAACTATGTTTATTCTACAACCACAAAACACTTTATTTTGCATTCATTTTCATAAAAAAATGCGTCATAATATTTGAATGCTAATTTACATATTATTTAACAAAACAACATATCTTTGAGTCAAAAACATTGAAGTAATAGAACTTTAAATGTTTTTTTTTATAAATAAAATTAAGTATTAATACCTATAACAGAATGTAATAGAGTTTACAACAGTTGAGTTTGAAAAAAAAGATACTAAAAATATTGCTGTCAATTTCCATTGCGTTTTCTGTGGAATTAAAAATATCCAGTTTAGCTACGAGACCTATTTACCTATAGTCTATACTCCATTCCAAGTTCTCTTTTAAACCCATTTATACTATATAAGGCCATTTTTTTAAGAACAATACTATGTACATTCTAAGATTCCGCATCAAAAACTTAATAACCAAGATTAAATAGTTCCACTGACAAGATTCACTAGAAACAACTCAATCACTATTTTATCACATTAGTCAGTCAGTTAGTCTTTGGCGAGTCCACTATTCACAACACTTCACTATAGTAATCTTGAGTGGGTTCTTGAAGTGGGTGAGAAGCTTATATCAGGTAATATACTGGCGTCGCCATACACTGGACCCGAATTTCCATTTGAGGCGTAAGGACTTCGGGACCAACTCCTTGTTCTGAGTGTAGGAGTATCCGGTAATACTGTCTGCACTGGCTCCGTTGGCATACGTATTTGCGACTTTTGTTGTAACTTCGATTGTACTGAAAATAAATTATTTTTATTGCATACTGATGTGATATAAAAGTTTATATTATAATATTAAATCTTACTTATTTTGAATAGATAAGATTAATAGCAAAAAAAGAAAAAGGCAGTTATTTATTTACATATTATAGTTGATATATGCAGCAAATTAGTAATTTAAAGTTATATATTCCTATATCTACCTAATCTTTTGATTTTTTTAATCTAGGCTTATATATTACATAATTTACACATAAAAAGAATGTCATTCTGATTGGTGAAAGAATTTTCAAAATTAGCTAAGTAGTCATAACATAACGCCATTTATTTTTGATATAAGTAAAAGATTTTATCAATCTTACCATAACAATAGCCAGCCGCCATTGCTGCTATGGTGATCATAGTTGGTATATATGGCTTCAGTAGCGAGAACAGTGCTCCTAAAAGCGTCCCACACGCAATATTACACTCTCTTTCTACATCCACTCGTACCTCTTGAGCCGTTAACCTAGACACAATGTCCACCCACCCCACGCCACAAGTAACACTTTCACTTTTCACTGTCACTGTTATTTCATTGTCTTTAACACTGGGCTCAATCTTCAGACCGGGTGATGTGGTCATTTTGACCTGTTTCAATGCTTGAGGATGCCCACTGATAGTGAATATCGCTGGAGGGTTGAGAAGTGATACTTTTGGCTGGGAAATGTGTATAGGAGGAAGTAGCAGAACCTTCGTGCACGTTCGGAACACACCCCATTCAGCACACAAGTCTAGTTCCATGGATTGTGTGACTTGTATTGCTGGTATTATCGAACAGCCAAGTTGACCTGAAATATATTAAAATGTTTCTTATTTTAGCTCTACTTTAGCTCACTCAACTACGTTCACGAAAAAACAATTATAAAAAAAACAGCGACTTTAATATAGCTCTAAATGTACAAATTAAAATTAGAACCATGCATCTAACTTTCAAATAGATACTTCTACTAGAAATTTCTAAGATTCGTTAGTTCTAAGATTACGAATATAAAAAGCTACATACCATTACGTATATCCAACACAGGTTGTGCAGTATGAGGAGGTTTAGTTCTGCAGACATAAGGCAACTGAACGTCAAGACCTTCCAGTGCGTACTTCTGCTCCTCCGTGCAGAGCAATGGACCGTTGCCCAAACCAGAGTCAATAGTTAAAGGCACAAATGATGCTGGCCACTCTCCAGCTTGGAATTCCATCTGTGCGATAAACAAAAAAATATTGTTTACTGTACAATATAACTTTTTTAAATATCAGCATAAAACAGGTTCGTAAATGAAAAAAAAAATCAGGTTCCGTTTTTTTTCTTTTACATACAGAATGATAAAAGCATGAATGCAATATTAAATTGAGAAACCATCTCCTTTTGTTAGTCTTTTAAAAATCGGTTGTAACATTATAAGGTCATACATGTCTTTACATCTTAATGTCTAATTGTATTACACCACACAGATATAGAAAAATCATTTAAATACAGTCAATTTCAAATTAAAGTTACCAGTTCAAATGCGAGTATGAAATGAAACGCTTTAAAGAGCCAATTTCCGAGTCAAACTAGTCGATTATTTATTTTTATTTTATAACAGCAGACCGTCTCGGCTTCGCTAGCATATATAATACATATAAACCTTCCCTTTGAATAACTCTATCTATTTAAAAAACCACATTAGAATCAGTTTGCGTAGTTTTAAAGATTTGGGGAAGCTTACATAGAGATATAGGTATAGAGAAAGCCACTTTGTCTTATACTATGTAGTGAATAGTTATATGTCCACTGACCTGAGTAACAGGCACTTGGTGTACTGTGATCGCAGCGGCCGGTCTCTCTAGCCGCAGTGAATGTTTAGCGGCGCCATCTTGTGCCAGTATTGCGAGAGACACGCCAGAACCCGGGTATATCGTCACTGAACTAGGAGCCGACCAGCCTACGCCCTCTAGGCACACCGCCCAACTGCCAACACCTACAAAAAAATAATGAAAATGTTTCGTATAGCATCTATCTATACTAATATATAAAGCTAAAATGTTTGTTTGTTTGAACGCGCTAATCTCAAGATCTGCTAGTTCGAATTGAAAAATTATTTTTTTATTGAATTGACCATTTATAGAGGAAGGCTTTAGGATACATAACATATATGTACAAAAATAATATGTATGAAAGAATTATTCCTCTTTAAATGATCTAAACAAAAGTCCGCGACAGTATATGTCTATCTTCTAAGATTGACTCACTATAACATAATAGACTACAGGCCTACATGGGCCTGTAGTCTATAATAATAGAAATAGATCCGACGGGGACGAAGTCGCGAGCAACAGCTAGTTAAGATATAAGTAGCTCTGGTTATACTGAATTAATTTTTAAACTCAATTTTTTATTCAAATCTGTCAAATATTTTTAAGACTGTGTTGTTAATGAAGCTTTAAATTAGAGTAACTGAGGAATGTAGCTAGTATTTAAATATAAGTTTATGTTATAGCTAGGGAGCTTTACAATAGCTTTTGTATTACCCAGACTATCAAAAATTGTTACTAATAATATGTAGCCTAGTTTAATAAATATAAATTTAAATTTAAATAATAATATTAATTTTAAGTTTATATAAAATGAGAAGAAATGAAACAATAAACTAATATTTACCTATAATCTTATTGACATTGGCATCTGAAGCGGCAACCCACACCTCATCAGACACTGTATGTCCCCCAACGGTGCTCTGGAAGCTCATGAACGCTCCGCTACCATCTAGATGTGACAGTAGCAGTTCTGTTCCAAGTGCACTATGAAATAATATTTAGTTATAAGAAAATTCTAACAAGAACTGTAAGAAATAAGAATCTTTATAATAATGAATTACTGAATTTACTGTCAGAATATACTGTTCAGATAGCAGATTCCAATCTCTTTTCTTATTGTGGTATTTTTTTTTATTTTATTAATCTGCAATCGGTCTTAAGTAACGCATGTTGACAGTTGACAGAAGATCAATAGTAAAGTAGTGTGGTGTGAAGTAATAATAATAAAAATGATATCATTTTCGTTACTTAGTTTAGCATAAAAATTACTGAGAATGTTTTGGTTTAAATTTAAGGAAAATACTGAAATTCGGCATACACATACACATTTATATAATAGCACAACATCTTGGTCTGGTACTAAATAAATATGTAGTTTTAATATATACCCGGTAGCAGGCCTCGCGTGCGCAGTATGGGGCGGGGCTACGGAGCAGTTGGCTTGCGGCGCGAGCAGCTCTCTGCCTATAGAGTTGCGCAGTACCACGCGCACTGCAGCCTCGTCCTCGCCCGCCTCCGCCGTGCAGTAGTGCGGCGTCGACACCTCGATGTGGACCATCTGTGGTTATTGCACAGATTATATATTAACTATGTATAAGCTAGTATACATTTATATAAAAAATTTTAAGCAGAATTTTTTTGAAAAAATTTTTGAAGTGTTAGTAAATCAAACCATCACTTAAGTTAGACAAACAAAATGGTACATTAAATAAGTATATTACTGCTAATATACTGCTTTATAATATCAAAATGTAAACAATAATAAATAAATAACAAACTATTATGACAAAAGTTTCTTTACCAAAGTTATTATTTACAACAAATTTTACCGAAAAGTAAGTCAAAATTCTACTTTAATTAATTAATACCTTATTGTATTTGAAATTAACTTACACTCTCACGGTGAATATTATTTCTGTCATCACTATGTCTGGCCACAGCCACTCCATTTCCGGGCCTCATAGCTACTAATTCCCCGTTAGGCCTCAAATCAAACGATCCATTATCAAAGGCAACCCAGGTGCTCCTCGGTGAAGAGTTCAGCTTAATTGTAGCTCCAACGGCTAAAGCCAACGGTTCTTCTGACCCAATCTCTCGATTTAAACCTTCCACTGATGTTTTGATGTCTGTAATGCCAAGTATTTCTATTGTGCTGTCCCATGAACGCGTTTCTGAAAGCTAAAACAATAATCGTAAAATTTTAAATGAAGCAAGCCCTTAACAATATACAATTTTTTTTGTCACGAAAATAAAGATACATCGCTTCCGTTTAAAAGTATTTGTACGCATTGAACTCAAAAACTTTAATATGCTAAAATTGTAATGCATTCCATTGACAATTATTTGTATATTAAATTACCTGTCCCATATTCCGCACTCGCACGTCTATAGTTATAACTCCAGCTTTAAGAGGCACCACACGGATAGATAACCCTTCAGCAACTGTTCTTTCCAACATATCTGTAAAGGAATAGTAATATATTTAAAAAGGTAACCCACTCCAGAGCTGTCATGCTCTGCGAGTTTCCATCAGGTGTCTCACCTACTAGTTTGCATCCTATTTTATAAAAAAAAAAAAATTGCCCTCACCCATAGTATGAGTAGTATACAACGTAGCTGCTCTCGAAGTGGGGTCCCGCAATGTCCACGTAGCGCGCGGGGGAGGGTGCAACGCCCATAGAGCTGATGTACTCAGACCGGCTGCTTCGATCCAAATTCTTCCAGGTTTACCCACTAACAACGTCTGCGTTGACGCCCGAACGCGAAGATTCGATATCGGGACAACCTGAAACAGTCATATTATTTAAAATAACTCTGTCCATTAATTTCCACTAAGACTAGAATCATAAATTTAGGTGTTAACTTACTTTGGCTGTGTGCAATAAAAATCTGCTAGAATATGTCGATACTTCAGTCAATGCTCTATAAACGTTATAAAGAATACATAGTGTAGATTGTTTTTTCCTTTTATGATATTGGCAACAAATAAATAATTTATAAGGAGTTCGCGAGAAAAACTATATCAATATCCTACTAGTGACTTATTTTTACTTACCTCAATATCGGCTTCAGCGCTGGCTAGTTCAACATTAGTAATATCAGATGCTATCAACTTGACTCGCGCCGAGCCTAGCGCTACACCCTGGACCGCTCCTGATAGCGACACCTGAAATTAAATACATAATTCAATAAATACTAATTACTCAGGTATTATAATAGGGTATTTTTGATATAGAAAATATATCAAAATTAGATACAATATCATATCCAATCAAATCAACACACAAAATTTATCGCTATTGTTAAATTGTATAGAAAAACATGTATAATATGATTTACTAATACAAAATATTAAACAAGTAAAATTCTTCTTCTCAATGAAGATTAGATCATACAATGTAATACATAACTATTGTATAATACTATGACCAAATTTGTGATCAGAGGACTGAATTTTCGAATTTTAAATCTATTTTACCTAATTGATTTTTATAGCCTAATAATGAGATTTATTAATATCATAATAGACTTAGGCCGGAATACTGAAACGCATCTTAAATTTAAGTACAACTTAAACCGGTCCGATCTGACAGTTCGCCATAAAATTCGGACAAAATTACGAGTTTTAAGGCGTGCTTAAATTTAATTTGCGTGTGAGTATTTGGCCGTTATAAGTACATAGTAGTGACCTCAACGAAGTTGTTTCCCTGCAGCAGCGTGTACGTGAAGGTGGCGAGGTGCGCGGGCGGCCCGCCGGCGTGGCGCAGCTGCAGGCGCGCACCCGGCGGCACGCGCGCGCGCGCCGGCACCACGCGCACGCTCGGGAACACTGATACCTGCACACACATATACATATTACATACACGTTAATCATATTTCGACCACTATAATACTACTACATACCTTTTGATATAATTTCGAAAGAGCTTTAAATTTAATATCTGTATTTTTATTATACAAAATGTAAACAAAACCTTAATTGAAACCTCAAGACAGCGTTTAATCTTAAATTTGTAAAAAGTTATGGTAATAAAAATAGAATGACAAAAATTTAAACCCAGTTACGAAAATATTTAGTAACATCATACATTAATTACATGAGGATATTAGTATAATTTTTTATTATAAGACAAAACACTTTTAAGCATTGTTTTCCAGATCAAATATACATTACCTCAAGCTCCGAGCTCCACACTCCAGCCAACGATGCTCGAACCCGTCCAGAACCTTCTTTAATTCCACACAGGTTGCCATCCTTCACTGTCACGGTACCGCTGCTCCTCCACTCGGGCTCCCGGCTGCTGGTCAAGTATCTATGAGACACGCCCCTCACTAGCGCACTGATTGGAACACACGCCCCTACGCATATCGCTCGAGCCGTTGATATCTCTATACTGAGGACCTCTTCTATGTTCACCTGGAATTTTTTTATTGTTAATTCATTAAAAAATGTTGTCTTCATTATTTATACAAATGACAATTTTAATAGTCCGGGATCCCTGGTATATTTTTTCAATTGATTACTATCAAGCTAATTTTTGGTGAGAAGCTTTATTTTGATGAGACGCCTAATAATTTCCTATAACAAACTCTCGATTGTGGTAGAGGTAGCGAGGATAAAATATGTCGATTTGGTGATTAAAAAATATTTATTACTAACTGATTTTTCTTGTGTTATATCTCAAGATAATTATCTAAATAACTTGAAAAAACATTTGTCCTACAAAATCTATGGTTGGATCAAAGAGTCCCCTCTTTCCAACATGTATGGATAGGTCATCGTAAATTATTACTAACCAGCTGATTTTTATTTTTTACTTGGTTAATTATTAGTATTATTTAACAAACATATTGTCCTACAAATTTCGTAGAACGTTTTTCCGGTCCTACGCTTAAAAAAATGTAGTACATATCCCTTATGTAAAAATAATTACTATCAAGTTGAAAAATGTACCAGGGATCCCGGACTATAAAGTTTACACAACGAAATTTATCCAACTGTAACCAATTTAAATGGGATGTAAAAGGATAACCACCCATAAGTTTTCAAGTAAATCATTATTGCCGAATTCAGAAAAAATATGGTACACTGAAATCCATTTCATATTAAAAGTCGATTGCTAATTAACAATTTCTACCAAATATATTCGTGTTTCTTATTTGGCTAAAAGATACCTTATTAAGCGACAATATATAGATATTCATAAAAGTTTCTTTGATGTAACTAAAAATATTGGGTTTGTAATATAATGTTGTTCGAATACACTTACAATCGTTGACGCAACTCTCGGCAAGTACAATATTAAATCTAACATTTTTATATAGTTTTATGTTACTACTCGCTGTATTTGTTTGAAATATGTAAATTTGTACGTAGACATAAGGAATTATTCAAAAAAGCTCACGAAGTCAACAGCAGAACACAGAGAGACCCTAATAAACTTGTTTTAATAGAACACCCTAAGATTCTTAAATATAATAAAAACGCAGTTTTTATGTGTGTAAGCGTTTACAACAAGATACCAATAAATTTAAAACAAAACCCCGACAATATATTTTTGACAAAATTATACAAATGGCTGACTAATAAATGTTTTTATTGTATAAAGGAATTTTTTGACAATTAATTAAATCGAGGACATAATAATGTATTTCTGATAAAATATAAGTTTTGCATGCTGTATAAAATGCGGCTAAACATGGTGCATGTTTCATCCAAAATGTATATAACAACTAACAACTATTACTAAGTAACTATAACCCAGACAAGTGTTAACAAACTGTTATTATATAAATAAACTTACCTCAACAACCTGTCTCTCTCCTTGCACACACATGTCCACAACAGTCAAGTCATATGACCCCGGAGCTGGTAGTATAGCATTTAAGACCCCATTATCTACAGTAGCGGTCACACCTTTGGGGCTTTCTACAGCATACCGTCCGCTGCCACCGCTGATTGTAGCTATGTTTGGCGCTACTTCACTTTCCCATGGTATGTTAACCTGTTAGAATAGGCAATTACTTAGTTGTTAAGTACAAAAATCTCAGAGTTAGATAACATTGTTTTAAATTGTGATTTCAATTTTAAATTATTCTTTAGCTCAATGAAATATTGTATTAAAATTTATATATTTATTATATTGTATTGCAATTATATACTTTGTAACTTAAAAAATTAAAGTCTAAAACACTCAGAGATCTGATATTAGAGTTTAAACAAACAAACTCTTCACGTTTATAAATTTATTAATAGGTGTATTTATAAAGATTTTTACTGCAAGTCATAAAAGTATGGCATTAGAATACATATTTAATTTTTCCTCATACAAACCTTGCATGGGTCACATTTCAATGGCGCCACAACTTTTGCTTGTATCGTCGCCGAAGCTTCGGGTATATTAGCCTTCAATACTCCCGTCCAACCAATAGCATTTTCTTCTGCCGTCACTAACTGTAAAATTTTAATAGAAACATTACAATGATGCATGCGAAAGTCAAACAAACGTGATTATATAAATGGGCTACTATTTTCTATTTATTGGTTTTAAGATACTGTGAAAGAATATTTTCTTATTTATTTATTTTATTTATTTATTTATTACAATATAATATAATTAACACGGTTATTCACCAATTACGCTAATTATAGACATTACATTCATACATCTCTCTCGCAAAATTTCAAGCATACCGACAATATAACCGACCATTTATCCGCAAACAAATCGCATTCAGGGTATTTGTCCAGAAGAACGTTGAGCGCGGAAAGAATGCGTGGCAGGGGCGAGTGGGCTCTCGCAACGGTGCGCGCTGGAGGCTTATATCTCAGATAATAAATCTAGATTATTTCAAACGACTTTAAATTAACACTCACTTGATAATATTTCATAGGTACAGGCACTGGAGCATATTCAGGGTGGGTTTCAACAAACATTCTGTTGGTAGCTTTATAATCTATTCCGACGTGATAAGGTTGCATTTCCCATGTCATGCTAGGGCCCTGTTCATCCAGTAATTCTCTGCCGATCGCGTCATATAATGTCACTTTGACTGAAACTTCTTGACCGGGTCGCAACCATACTCTGTAGTAACAAATAAAAAATATAGGTAATAATAGCATTTTAAGAATTCTATTATTCTTTAATACTAAATATACCATGTGGTTTTGTAGGCGCGGATAGCAAATAAACATTAATTTTTTAAATCCAATTCATTGTTCTGGACTTTCATAGAAACAAACTATTCAGATTGTAAAATGCACAATACATACTACAATACACAAGTAGTTAGTTACAACTATAGGGCGTTGTGGCTGTTCCCAACTTAATCACATGCTGAAAAGTATTCCTTTTCCGGAGTAACATTGGCATGGCGTCTTTTCCTATCTATATCTATATAATTCAAAGGTGACTGACATAGTGATCTATCAACAGACAGCCCAAACCACTGGATGGATCGGGATGAAATTTGCAGTGCAGGTAGATGTTATGGCTTAGGCATCCGCTAAGAAAGGAATTCCCGAAATTCCCGCGGGAACGGGACGCTTGGAATTTGGCATGTAGGAACCTTAGGAAACATATTTATATGAAAGTCCACGCGGACGGAGTCGCGGGCAACAGCTAGTCCGTTTATATTCTTTTAATTGTTAAGTTTCTTGTGTATTGTTTTATTGTATGTGCTCTAGAATTAATGTTTCTTTCAAAATTTTATGATGATAAAATAATTAAATATTAATATTTTCTATTTTAAGTAAATATAGAACTCTCTCCGTACCTAGTGGTAGCTGAACAATTTCCGGGCGGGTCAGCCGGTTCAAGTTTGACTTTAGCTACATGAGAGGCACAGGACACTTCCAATTCACTTGCTTCTCGCTCCCCTTCAACATCTGAACTTAATTCCAAACGAGCTTCGCCTTTCTGAAATTTGAGTTAAGCCTGCATTAAATTTTTAATCATAAAATTATAAGAATTATGTTTGGTTTGAGTTATACGAGTGAATGTATGTATACAAATATCACTACTTAAAAGAATTTAGTCCAAATTTTATTACTTTTTCTATTAGACCAATTAAATGGAAGTGAATTCTTGTAGAACACTGATTTATGCATTAAAAAAACTCATTTAAAGAATCAATAAATCATACCCTACGACATTTAATGGTGAACAGTTGTACGTCGGGATACTTGTGCGGAGCCGGTCCTTCCCGCGGCGCGATGTCAGCTGTTCGCGGCTCCAGCGACTGCGGAGTTAGCGCTTCGCCCTCTGCCAGCACCTGTGTAATTAATTTCTAATAAGTACGATATATTTTTTAAGAATTATAAAGATAGAAGCAAACGAAATTTCAGATAACGTAAATGAATAGAGAGTCTTTTTTAAATTCATCCACGAGAACTTGTGATAAAAAAACAAAAGTTTTTTTTTTACTTTTAGGGAAACAGTAACGCTATGCTATATAGATCCTAGCACTATGGAGCAAGTGCCCGCTACAACACTCAAAACTTCTACAAAATGTTCTGCTCACGGGCAGCGTAGCGAATACGAGTGCATTCGCTCGTAGCAGCCAAAGCCACAGTACAGTACGCGCCATTTATGTTTAGCGCTGGACGAGAATAACTGCGCATCGGTAGAATCGCGCTCGTAATTGACGGATTGGTGCGAGAAAGACAACACGACTGGGACAACCAATCAACGCTCACGCACCCGACGATCACGCACAGCGCGCGCCGCGCCGTTACCCTGATACCTAATTTTTGACTTCCGCGCAGGTTTCATTCAGCGCTAAAGATTCGTGACGCGACCTATACACACTGAAGCACCCTCTAGAACACTCATAACTCCTAAAACTCACGGGCAGCGTAGCAGACACGAGAGCGGCGGCTCGTAGCGGCCACAGCAGCGTAGGCGCAGCCCTCACAGCAATACGAGCAGCCGCCCCCGCGCGCCCCCGCGCCGCGCGCACCGCCGACACCCCCCGCGACGCCCATACGCACTCCACCACGCAGCACGCGCCCTCTGCAACATGTCACATATTACATTTAATATTAATATAACAATGTATTAGGCAGCTTATTAAATTCGTAGGCATGGTAAAAGTAAACAATAAAACAAAGAAGAAAATAATATAAATGGCTGAAGCTTAGTAAACCGATAAGCCCTACTCCTTTTGATTGTATGTAAAATCAGTTCAAATTCAAGTGGATAACTATCTATGAACAAACTGTGTGGAAGTAGTATTACCAAAATAAAATTTAGATATATCGATATCCTGGCCTTTGGGTAAAATAAATTTCTAAACTTTTAATCAATGACTTACCGATAGGCTGTACCCAAGGTACTGCAGTGACATTGTGCGGTTCGGGGCCCTCAAGTAATGATATAGTAAATGAATTGCAATCACACCTGCAAACAAAACCTTGACATTAGCAAACAAACATAATAATCATTTTGTACGGATACACACACAATATGTGTTACTTCTTTATCATAATAGAAAAATTATTAGTAATTATATCAAACAAATTACTTTTATAAGTGTTCTTATTAACAAAAAACAATTAAATACTTACGTGTGAAAATTGTACAGTTCCCCAGTAGATGGATGAGAAGCTGTAAGCGCTAAATGCAAATGATGGGGTTTGCCCACTCGCGCGTGTCCAGAACTTGATAATTGTACCATTTCTGGTACTGCTGACCAAACCCTGCATTACAAAAAAAAACAAATAATACTTTTTTTACCTTAAGGAGTTAAGTTTGTTTAATATTCCTAGAGAAAGATTGGATACAGTTTACATAAAGATGAAAATCTCAGAATCATAAGAGATGAAATTTGCTATGTAATAATTAATAAATACAAGATACGAACAAAGACATTAGCTGTTGAGGTATAAAGTAACCTTCAAATTCTAATAAATTAGGATTTTTTAATTTTATATAAGAAAATTCATTCAAATATAAAATTTGAGTTGACAACTAATAGCTTAAATCAAATATATTTACCTTCCCGTAGCCCTTATATGAGGATATTTAGTCAAGTGTACACTGACTCCAATCTGTCCCACTCCACGCACCGTAACGACGCCGTTGCGCGATAGAGACAGAGTATTTTGTGCATTGTCTGTTTCTGACCATGTCACTTCTTCATCACCACCTCCACGGTGCTTTAATTGAATATCCCTATAAAAGTAATTGTAATAAGATCAATCATTAAGTATATCGTTTTGTGTTTAATAAGTTATTGTGCATAGAAGTAAGTACTTACTGAATCGAATCTGTCCAAGCAATGAAAAGTTCTGGTGGTACCACCACTAATGGGCTGACAGCTACTGCCGTTGTTTCTCCTTCTACCTGTAATATGTAATTAAAGTGATCAAAAAAATAAACAAAAATTTTTCCTTTGCATATCATCTAAAGAACAATGACCTATTCATTCTAAAATCTTATCTAATTATATTTACCTTTCTTGAAACACCAATTCCGTTTACAGAAAACAACTTTGCCGTAACAGTAAATTTCCCAGAATTTTGTGCAATTGCCTCTGTGATAGTTCCATTTTCAGTAGACCTCAGCAAATCAACGTTAGCTTCACCTTCCACAGTGAGTCGAATCAATATATCTTGTCCAGCGGTTAAAGCATGACCATCCTCATCATACACCACACAGTGAATAGTGAACTCTTCTCCTTGTATTATCAAATTAGCAGGTCTAATGTTAACTTTTATAGAGTATGGTTCAACAACAGTTAATATAGCTGACGTTACTTCTGTAGAACCCGACATTAAATAAACTGGTGCTGTTCCTAATTTAGTTCCTCTCACGAGACTAATTGTGTCTTCCAAACGGGCTATGAATGTGTCAGGAACTGCCATGGTGTATAATGTTTCAGCTACATCTTGCACTGTAAGGCGACCAGCCCTTGCTCGCACAACTCTAAAATATGTAATTGTTAATTAGTGCTGAGACTGAGAGAAAGACTTTTTTAAGAGATGAGTATTACAATATACAGGTTTAGTATTGCTTTGAGGAAATAGTATAATGTATTATTTTTTATGTCAAAATAAAACATATAAAGTGAAAATTACATACCTGTATCTTAAAGCATCCCCTGGTGCAATATAAGCAGTTGCTGGAGTAAGTACAACACTGGCTACGACTTGTAAATTAAAATCAGTACAAATTCCACTGAGGCATACAGTCACTTTAGATTCTCCCATAGCCTGGCCATAGAGCAAAACAGACTGTGCTCTTTGACCTTTAGCTTCCAATTCTGATACACCTTTAGGTGCTTCATAATCTGTATCACTCCATCGTACAAGCCTGAAATACCATTTTTTTTTTATTCAACTGACTGAATTATTATTAAGTAATATTATTCATATCAAGCATAATATTTTAATTTAACTGTCTGTAAAGTAGCTAATTTAATACTCTAAAGTAAGAATAGAATTTTTATCCACCAGAGAAAATCAAAACGATTTTATTATATACATAACTATTACATACATGACTAAGGGTTCATCACCATAGGTGCTTCCAATATTTTCCACTGTCCATGTGAAACTCAATCCTTCTAGAGTAGAAAACTTATTGCCTGAAAATGTTTCAAATATTAGATTAATTTGCCATTTCAAACAAGAAAAGATATAAGTTGAATTAATAGAGACCTTGATCATCATATGCCACAACTTCAAAGGCTTCAGGTGCTTCTTCAAGATATAGCTTCCATGTTGTACTCATAACTTTTAATGAGCTTATTTTATCAATGTCAACATCACCTCGTAATATCTACAAAAAAGAATACAAAGTAAGAAATCAGCTAGACTTTAAAATATGTGAAGAAATTCGCGCCATTTTTTTATTAACACATACCTCGCCCGTGCCAACTTCTTCGGCTAATATTATAACCGAACCTGGAGGTATACATGATTTAGATACCGATACTCGAGCGCTTCGGGAACAGTGACCCCAAGCATCATCATAAATGGGTTCTAAATCGATGATGTCATCGCGCGACAAACTCCTGCGAAATTTAAAGGTTAAATGTTTAAACTTTCTGATGTGAATACGCAAACCTTTGTTTAGTTATTAGGAAGATTCTCACCATGTGTAACAACCTCCTTCAATTATTTCAAAAGTAAAATCTACGAAATGATCCTCAAACCATGGTAGTAATACTCGTGGGGTGTTTATTTTGGCACTTTCACAAAGTAATCCAGTTGCTATAAGAATTAGCACTACGGACAGAGTCCTCACTAAGATACCCATATTTTAAAACCAATTTGTTTCATAAATAATAAGTAAATCCTTTAGCATAACCTTAAAAACGACTCCGGTGTAAATTGTTATTTTTATAACTTTTTTTTTTATTTCAATTTTGACAACTTACTTTTAAAGTTGCTAGTGGAATTATTACATGATTTTTTTCATAATGTAATGCATTTTAACATCATGTACATATCTCAATTATCATCAATAATTTTATGTATACCTGTATTTCCTGTAATATTTTTATTCAATAAAAATATAAAAATATAACAAGAAATTACTATTCGGAAATGTTGCCTGAATCTCATACAAAGAAACTTTTTATACAAAATCAAACTGACAGAAGGATTGCAGACTACAGTGAGTATGTAGTAGTGCAATACTGAACATTGACTTATGTCAAAAGTTTACAAATGGCTGCTATGTGTTTGTCTTGTTTTCATAAGTGCTCTACGAGATTATTATATTGCGAATTTGTTCAAAATGTGTAGAAAAATTAATGAAATACCCAACACTTAACAATTTATATCTAACAGTTGTGTTTTTGTGGCGTGAATTCTATTAAAAACAATGTCCGTCGACAAGACTACTGATATTAAAAGCAAAGAGATCGATAAAATTAAACGTCGTCATAAACCTGACGACACTGTTGTTACAACAGGGTTGTTTAATGGTAGTGAAGATATCATTCGTTTTGTTAAAATGGAAAATCTAAATGACAAGACAGGGAAACCTACTGAACTACATCTTCAAGGCAACTCCCACCTCATTTCTAGTACAACTAGTAGTTTAGCTGACACCCCTGGTGATTCTGGTGTGCAGTGCTTAGACAGTGATACTTCAGAGGCAACAAGTCAGGCTCTCATGTCCCACAGTTTGATAGGCGCTGAAGAATTAGCCTGCGACAGTATATACGACGCAGCTCCCTCTGGCTCGCAAGATATGATAAAAAGTACGAGCAGTAGCATTATGACAAAAAGTGAAATAGACAATCAAAATATTAATGCACCTGATGACATTGTGCCTGAGCTACTCATAGAAACTAATAAAAAACCTGTCTATGAAAATTTGCCTGATGTTGTCTTGAAAGCATTAGAAAGTGAGAAAGTGTCTTGTGAGGAAGTGAAAAAATCTGCACTAAGAACCAGTGAACCAAAGAAGTCTCTATCTGAAGACATTGTCTATAGAAGAAGATGCAGGAAGAAGTCTCAAAGTGGCCCTAGTTCTCAGAAAAAGAGGGTATCATTTCATGAAGATATTTTAAACAGCACTAAAACAGATAATATTCATATTGAACGAGGATTTATATCCTATGGCCCAGATAGTGCATACTGTGATAGATTTAGACAAAAGAATAATGCCAGTGACAGGTTTTCATGGTGTGCATCTGGGGATAGAACACCAAAGTATGCAGCAGATGTTGCACAACAAACTATGTCAGATATCCTCACATATGGTGACTGCAAACAAGATAGAAGTGGTATTTTTGAATATTGTCAAGACTTCAGTAAAGAAAGCCAAGATAATAAAAACAATAATGAAGATAATAAAGACAAGGAAAATAATAATGAATCTATGCCAAATGGAAAACTGTATGGATGTGACTCTAATAGTTCAGATTCTAATTTTAGTTGTGACTCTGAATCATCCAGCAGTGAGTCATCATCATCCAATTCAAATAAAACAGAGGCACTGGTTACCAATAGAAAATGTGAAAAAACCCAAAAATCCTATTCCTGTGATGAATTTGAAAACAATGGTCATGTTGCTTTTATGAGAAAGACATATTTTTCAGAGGCAGATATTGATCAATCTCATAATCGCAAAAAGAAACCTCTAGTTGTGCCCGAAAGTCCTATCACTGTTAAATCAGTCTTAAAAAAGAAAAGATATATTACAACTAACATAGTTGAAGAGAGAAAACAGAACAGTAAAGTTTTAAATCTGATACATTCTAACAATATTATTGATTCTTTAAAAAATTTCTATAAAAATTTCAATTTCAATTTTGCACCTGAGAAGGGTCTTCCCGAGACTAGTTTTGAATTGAATAATGTCATAGAAGCATTACCATGTGATGTGAATCAAAATAAAAAGCTATCCAAGAGTCTAGATTCTGGTTTTCAAATTGATGATGAAGATGATTTTGTAGAAATTAATCTAAATTCTCAGTGTACAGATGTAAATAACACCAAGGATATTTTAACACCATCTAAAAATCCTGTTAAACATGAAAGGACCCCTGAAGGTTCTCCAAGGCATAAGCTTACTCTCAATATGCAGGCACAAAATGATAAGAAATCATTGAACAAGCCAGATGCTTTACCTCCTCTGAGCAAGTATGTTGTGAACTGTGAAAGCACTGTTTATGAACACAAAGGGGTATCTTATAGTTATGTTCATGATACATTCCAAACTGCCTTTGAAGCACCAAAAGAAACCTTTGTCCCTATTCCTGAGACCACTCCAGTGAAAGAATTAGTTTCCAGTTCCAGTAAATCGGACTTTAAACAAAAGCCAGATGATTCCTCAAGTAGAACATCCACACCAAAGAGACAATACAATAAAAACGTCCAAGAGGAAACTGAGCAGAAGAATGGTGTGTCGAAACATTTGTCGTCGCCCAAAAAGCAAAATGTTAACCGCTACAGTCGAAAATCGGCGTCAACCGGACAAAAAAATGACGAAACCCAACAACCAATTAGCGATAATTGTTCCAACACAGATAATTCGACCTTGAAGGGCGCAGATGATTTCAATGACGAATTTTTCGACAGTCCATCAAATCAGAAATTGCAATCTAACAAGTCTGCTCTACTAAATAGATACTTAAAAAATGTATGCCAAAGAAAAGACCTTGAGCTCAAGATCAGAAACAATAAATTCTATCAAACAAAGTTGAGGTTGGAGAAGCATTTCCCAAGTATTGTATTTCCAATCAAAGACGTGTCGGAAACATATCATATTTCCGCCGAACGGATGTCCCGACTCATCGACAAAGAGGTGATAGAAAATAAAAGGCTTTCTGTGAGGCTTTTGACGGCTGACGAGCCGTCCTACTTCGACAGCTTCGAAGACAATGTGGCTATAGAATGCAACGAAAAACTAAGATTCCAGATATTCTCTCATCCCAATGAAACCTTAAATAGGGTAAGAAAATTAATAGATTGTGTAAAACATTTCACAACTAAGTTTCGCAATATTTTACGCGAGCGTATTAACTTTATCGTTACTGGCCATCAAACACTAGTGACCTTTTACTAAATAAGTAGAGTAATTATATTTTCATTTAAATAATAATCCTTGCAGATGATGAAGGTCCAATCGCCGTACAATATGGAGGATGGATCCTGGACGCCTCTACTAGTTTTCATAACGGACTATGCTCTTTATGTAGCAAGCGTTAAATCCGGCGGAACAGAATACGACATCCTATGTACATTACCACACAATGAATTAGATGCAATTGCGGTAAGTTAGAAACAACCAACGTTATTACTTTTACTTTCCTATGGCTGGTTTCTATAATTGACTGACATTGAACAATAACATTTACTATGTACGTACATACAACATACGTATGTTATATGCTTCAAAAGTTATTAGCTAAAATTGAGTTTCTTATTTACAATCGTAAGACATATGGACGATAGTTATGGTACATAAATTTTGATCTTTTTATCTTAAGCAAGTGTTTATATTACATATTAGAAAGTAGGTCACACTGAAGTTGGTTGAAAATGGTAATGTTGAGTAAAAGTTTGAAAGTATTTAATAAATGTCATTGTTGGTTGCTATTTGTTTTTAAAAACATCTTTATCGCGGGATCAAGGGTTACTGACGCTAAGCTTGGCAACAGGGTCAGTCAATGCACTTGTGACTTTTTTAATGGCATAACATATTGTGTTATTAAAGATAATAAATACAATTACAGTATTATGTCTTATATAGATGCATGCATATTACATAATGCGCTCAGCTACAAAGTACTAGGCTAATGTTATGAAATCGCAATAGATTACGAACATGACGACGCTTGAGTTTTGAAAATTAAAACTGAACTGTCCGAATTATTTAAACAAAATATATGTATGCAAATAAATAGACATTGCAATGCTTACTTCCGTATGGGGCAACTAATCTTGGAACCAGAAAATAAACTCAGTAGAACACCTTAAAGTGACTATTCTTGTCTCTTACAGAACGATACGATAAATTTGGATCTAACTATACCCCGCGGTTTCACCTGCGTAAAGTAATATAGATTTATAATACAAAGGCTCATGGTTGCCTTAAAACTTTTCTTAAGACCCCGCGATAAAAAGCACTATATGACCTTTACCAAACTGTTTAGTACAGAGTTTCTCTTTACAAAAAAAACACTAATAGATATAATAGATAGATACAGACTTTCACATAATACATACAATGATTTTTAAATATTCTTCTTCTTGGTTAAATGGTAGTGCAGCGTTACCACAATTTTGCCAACGTCTAGGTGGGTGTAGATAAAATAAGTTTGAAGGTCTAGTTTGGTTGTGGCAATCAGCAACATGTGCTTCTAATAAATACCACAGCCGAACATCGAACATCTCTTTTAAAACATTATCTGATAATTAAATCAGAATAGCACTTACTACCAATAGATCGAGTCGATCGTTAATGTACTTAATACTAGAGCTGACGATTGGTTTAATAACCCACATTGTTACGGTCGGGCTGAGACCTAACATGCATCGCTTTACATATCCACTGCATCATTAAGCATTGTAAGATGATATGGGTCTACCTCGTTTATATTATTGTATATGTGTTTTAGTCTAAGTAGTTTTGAATCTAAAAACTCGACTTTTATAAGTAGACTTTGTAGAAGTAAGAGTAACTAATTCCCAGATCTGTTTACAATGATTTTGTTCTTTGCATTTTTTTATTGTCTATAATTTCGAAAAAGAAAAACAAGCGTGTCTTTTAAAATACCCAAAACGCTTAGAAAGCTTTAAAAAATATACAAAAATAAAAACACTATTATTTTTGTTGTTAAATTGGCAATCGGCTTAAAGTTTTAAATTTGCTTTACTAATAAACATTAGGAATACCAACAAGCTATAACGATTTTGAAAACTTGCCAAATATAGACTATAATTTTGATCAAAGATATAGCAAGGATGGCGAACGGATGGCATCCAGTACAATATTTGGGGGACGTCATTAATCACCTAATTGGTTATGCACTCCGAAAAAAGAGCCAATTTTTTTTGATTGAAAAACGTTTATTTTTGTACAAAGTTTCAAATGGCACTTTCTTATTTGGATACTAATACACTACTTAAAAAATTACACTTCGTCACGTAGAGGTTTACATCTCTATATGGCGAAATACAGCCTAATTTTTATCGTGAAAGAAAGGATTCGCGATTATAAGCGATTTATATTCTTATCGGTATAACGCCAAAGAAACTGCGGGACACAACTAGTCTATACTAATATTATAAAGAAGTAAAGTTTGTGCGTTTGTTAAATTGTAAGAGGTAATCTCGGGATCTACTGAACCGATTTTAAAAATTCTTTCACCAATAGAAAGGCACCTTATTGCTAAGTGTCATAGGCTACTTAAAAAAATGATTGTTAACATTGTGTATTACGAAGTGGGCACGGGTTCGCTAGGCTAGTGTTTCATAAAAATATTGTATGACGCATTCTAAATACATAAAGCGTATCCCTACTTTTCATGTGTCAACGGCGGAAACGCTCAGTGTTATTGCGTTTCTTACAAATGGAATAATGAATAAAATGCATGATAAATTGGGTGACTCACACCTCAGAGACTTGCTCGGTATGAAAACGATTTTATTTAGAAGCGTTTTTTCGTTATATCCGTATTGATGATATACAGGTATTTAGGAAATTTTAATTGTTTTTCATCAACACATTAATACACATTGAAGTTTATGAAAGTCACTATGATTTGATTTAGGATTTTATTCTTTTCACCACCATTTTATTATTTTTGCTATTGGAATAGTTTTAAGACTTTTAATTTATCGTGTGTTACGTTTTTTAATCCACGAGCAATAAAAAACTTCATTAACTAAATATCACACTGTGTTTTTTTTTGGCTTGATAACCCAAAAACTGTAAAATATAAAAAAAAGCAGTTTTTTGCTCATAACTTAAAAACTAAAGGTAATCGGACTATAGTTCCCATACTATAAAATGATCGTATGGACGGACCCTACCGATCTGCTAAATGCTTCTCTCATCTTCAAATCACCCTGTATAGTATATAGTATATTTTTAAACGAATTGTTTTCTTATCTTTTGGTAAATAAAAGTGCAGTCGGTCCATATTTTTAATCTATTCAGTACGACCCCAAAAATATATAAATAATATAAGTAGCTACAGTCGCTTACAAAAGTCTATTATCACTCAATAAAACAAAACATCTCAACGCGTAAATTATACATAGATTGATTCGGTATTCTTTGTTGTTTAAAAATTACAAACAATATTATTATTTTGACCTCTTGTTACGACATTTATAAAATATTT
>JADANM010005346.1:2894102-2932685 GCA_026213755.1 Eurema hecabe | reverse complement strand
AGTTCCGGATAGCACTAGGTGTTCAATGGGCATACTTATATGTATTATAAACTAGCAGCTTTCAGCATGCACATTTAAAATTTTACTGCTACGATACTCAAGTCATATGACGAAATTTGCATATATATTGCTTTAAAAAGCAACCGATGCTCATCCCGTTGCTCAAGACCACATCTGTTCCTAATTTTATAAGAATCTGTCCAATACTTTTCTACCCTATTCAACGCAACACAGTCAAATCTTTCCTTTTTATATAATCTATACTAATATTATAAAGAAGTAAAGTTTGTTATCTCGGGATCTATAGAACATTTTTAAAAATTCTTTCACCGATAGAAAGCCACATTATTACTGAAACGAAGGTACAGGTCCTATAGTAGTATAGAAGAATTTATTTCAATGGACTGTGGTGTGCCATATAATATTAACCAATCCATAAAATGATCATCATTTATTTAAATTAATATAATCAAGTTATGGGGTATGTATTTTTATTTTCTTAAATGTTAACACTTCAGCTTATTTTTCACATAATTCAATAGAATATGTCATTCATATTAAATTCTATTATTTTTTCCTTTAACAGAGCGAGCCGTTCCCATTGAGCGTAGTGGAAGCAACCAAGTCTGCGTGCAGCACTGCGCATACAAAGTACGAACGCGCCTGGGCTCATATGCTACCGTCACATACTTAAGTACAATAAGAATATAAAGGAAATTAAATCTCTTTCCAAAAAGGTACCTTTTGGGAGAACGCTCTTAGTTTGGATGGGAGGTAGGTGTATACATCAATCTCTCATAAAAAAGGGGAACTTTTTCTCAAAAGATTCTTTTTTAAATTTGTACTCTTATTGTACCCTAACCCTTTTGGGAAAGAAACAAATACTGTTTTCTTAAAAGGAAGGGATAATAGATTTGCATTTCCAAAATTTTTCAATGTATAGACGCACATATACATACAAATTGATTTATATAGTAACTATAATTTGAATGTTTTTTCAAAGGCTTATTATGAAGGTTATCCGTAGTATTACTTTAATATTTTGCAAATGCAAATCTACACACACAATGTTAAATACTCAATAGAATATATTGCTTAGCCAAAAAGAGATTATTTCAAAATTATGGTTACGTTTAAAATTTTATTAAAGCATGTTTAAAATTTCTTGAAAAACATTTTATCCTGTCTGTTAAAGGACTTTATTCTAAAACAATTAAATATGAAACGCTTTTAGTATTAAAATAGGTATTTTTGGCAACTATAATAATCCCAAAAGGGGTGTGTTTACCAAAAGTTTTTATTCCCAAAATTTTCAAACTTCACAATTTATTTCAACTTTTAACATCTTTTTCTTTTTAGTCTAATTTAAATATGTCGTTATGTTGATAAATATTTTAATTAAGGGTAGCTTTTTTGCTTCAAAATAAAAATGTAATTTTTTGATGAACATACCCCTTATATCCCAATATCACCAATATTAACAAAAAAATGTAAGATATTCAATACTTGACTTAAAGTGTATCAGTATAAAGTGCAATATTGAATAATTCCGAATATTAGCGGACCGAGAGCACAACTTAGTATAATAATTAATGCTTTTGAGGTTATTTGTAGTTATTCGTTAATAGATAATAAGAAAATAGTGATGTACTTAGAGTTACTGTACAATGTTATTTACCTTTGTGTGAATATGTTGGATTGATCGTGCCATCTCACTCTAACTCAAGTACAATGTCCGTGTTAGAACGAGATGGCACGATCTATACTAGGTTCAATTTTCAAATGTACTTGAATATGGTTGTCTTTCTCATTATTATTGTTAGAAAGAAACAACTCGTAATACATATTTGGATTTTTAAAGAGTATTCTTATTACAATGAATTCTTGATATATCTCTGTAGTATATGTAATCCCAAAGATAATCGTGCTAAAATTATTTATTTTTGTATTTTTTTGTGATGTCAGATCTCTTATTCTCTGTAAGAAGTGTGGAGCGAAAAAGAATGTAGTTCTTAATATGCTGGATCGTTAAAGCTTATTCGTAGTAACCCTATTTGTTTTTCAAGGAGGAGGTTTTGAAGACATGTTTTGTAATGTGGTCCTAATTAGTAAATATTCGTACGAATAACAAATTTAAACTTTAATAAATTTTTCCTTTGTTTATTCGTGCCTCTTCAATTGATGGGATCGTTAGTTTGTTATTCTGAAACTTGATACAATGATTTATTATTCGTTATTTTTGAATGAGGTAAATTGAATCATTTCAAGTTTAACAGAATAAGAATGATTTGCGTGTATGGCGACGCTTTGTAGATTTTATCGTTTCAAATTATCGCGAACCCTTTTTTAGCTTTAATTTCTAAAGCTTTATTTAATGGATTCGCTGTTTTAACATCAAACAATTGACGTGTTGTGGGATTTCAGATGGGGTTTTTTAAAGTCGCAAATTTTCTCTCTCTCTATTTCTCTCTCAAATATCAATGTATAATATCATCGTGTATGTGTTTACGGCCGTAGCTGCGGTCATGTGATATTAATATGTGTATAGGTAGGATCTAGAAACAGTGCCTCGCTGGTTTAATATTTTAAACATCTAATTATTTTTACTCGGCTCACATTACCAGCCAAGAGGCACTTAATTTTCGATATTATATCGAATTACAACAATATCTCAGTGACTGTTCCAAATTATTAATCGTGTACGTATATTTATTTTACCATGGTGCACATTATTTCGTACTGCCTACAAATATAGTCAAATAATTATAAGTTGTAATTATTTTGTGTGTATACGCTTGTGTGTAACGTTGTTACGCGACTGTGATTCGTGTTTACCGTTAAGTTTTGTTTTAAGCTTGCGTTTAGGTATTAGGTTTTTGAAGGCTTGTCCGGAAAGTTAGACCTCCATTTTCAAGCATTTTTATACATCTATATAAAATATCTAATCGCTCAGTTACAGAATGGTTGAATGTTGAAAAAGGCAGAAAAAGGTGAGTTTAGAGAGTATTTTTATATACTGTAACATCGTTCTCTTACAAATCTTCTATCGTGATTACATTTCGATTGAGCATTGTAATGAATTTTAAACACTCGTGGAGTATGACTCGATTTCTGGCAAGCCTCTTAAAGCTGTGGTCGCAATGTATTGGCAAAGGGCCGTTGCAATAATTAAAGCTAATGATACTAGTAACAATTTTAAAAAATGATTTTTTTGTACACATGGTTTATTTTTAGTATTTCAATATCATCTACACATTTATTACTTATGATCAAACATGATTAAGCATATTTTCCATAATAATTCAAGCCTCGTTTTTTTGACAATAAAAGTTAGTATCATTAGTTTTATAGGAAAATTGTATTACTGTAAAATATTTTTTTTATATATCCTTCAGGCTATGTTTCGTTAAATAGATTGGCTTATTGTTACGTTATGCCAAAACTTGCTGTAACTAGATGTGAATATAATATGACAATATCTTCCGAAGGTCGTAGTTTCGAGTATTATAAGAACAATAATATTGATATGGTATTCTAGTTTCGATGTTTTCAATTACTTCGCAATTCACGTTGTATATTCCATAATAAAGTTATTCGATATATTCAAAATATAATCAAATTTGAATGAGACTATTTTTTATGCAGATATTTTTTTGTATTTTTTATAATAATTTTAATCCCAGTTTGAAATAATTTTAATGATTTTATTTCTCGCATTTTATTGTATCGTACAATTCATAATAATGCAGTGATATTTATTGTAAGTACTTAATTCCATTCTGAATATATAATTTAATAATGTATTATTTTATGTCTTTGTCTGTAAAGTCTCATTCAATAATAACAATAATGTACAGGTTAATCTACTACAATATATAATTGCTTCGACATTATAATTGTTCATGAATTGCATAATAAATTTGCGGAAGAATGTATGTTTTTCATTTGTTTAACCACATTCTTAGACCTCTCTTCAGATTGATCGGTCCTAGTTAGTAAATATTCGTACGACTAACACGATTTTAACGTTAACAAATTTACTACGCACTAAAATTGATTCTGTTACTTATTACTGGTTAGACTGCTAGTTAATTGGTCGATGATTATTCAAACTTATTATAATGTTATAAACTTAGGTAATTTATTACAGGTTTCAGAGAGCCTCTCCGCTCGTTTGTTACTTGTTTCAGTAATAATTCGTTTAATTTATGATCGATAGGTACGTCGCCATAAAATCAGTCCCGCCACCCATATCCTTGGAAAACAGCATAACTGGTTCTATGTTATTATTAAAAATATATACAGTTAATAATCAAATTAAATTTAAAGGTTAAATGATTATGAAGAACGATGGCATATTTGTTTATATGCTTATCGATTGGGTGTTTGTTTGTTACGTTTTCACGCGAAAACTACTGCATGAATTTGGCTGAAATTCGGCATGCAATTAGATTAAACCCTAGATTAACACATAGGATACTGTATATCCCGGTATTGCCCCGGGAGCGGGAACTACGCGGGTAAAACCGAAGGATCCCGGGGAACGTCTATATATTGATTTAAAAGCCCTTTTGATTGAGGTATGCGGTACTATATCAAGAATGTAGGCACGATATTGTTTACCTACCAGATATTTCTAGTACTTTAAGTTGTTTTTGAAACAAACCTGTTATCATAACAACCGGACTGATTAGCATACTAGTAAAGCTATTTCATTTAGCGAGCAGCTTCATATCTTCGACGCAGCCTCCCAAACGTTCGCGTGTGAAATGTCACAATTGCAGGTAAGAACTTTTTAACAATATTTCTTGTCTAATTCTACTAGATTTAACTTTAAAATCGATATTTAATATGGGACTACGCTTAACCCGCTTTTTATTAGTAACAAAATTTATATGATTTTAGTTGAGTAGGTATGTTTTATTACATTTAAATAATGATCTTAAATTGCGATTAGATAATTTTATCTCTCATTAAACAATGTCAATGTGACCGACGCAGATAGGTAATTAAGACCTAGGTAACATCCTCCAACATTATGTTTCTTATACAAATGATAACATAGGTACATTAAGTTATCGCATCAGTTGCATATCGCCGTCTGGTTTACCTTTGTTTTTTTTAATTATTCTCTTCATAATGGGTTGCCTGGAAGGGATCACTTTTGACTGATAAGGCCGCCTGGTATCTGATAAATGTTGTATCAAATGAAATTATAACATTGTATATTGTGACAGTGTGAATAAATAAATAAATAATGAAAAGTATTCATGACGTAATTCTAAGATTTTATTAATCAGGCCATTTTTTTTATTATTGCATAATTTGATGCAATATTTAAAAATACGAAATTACCTACTAAATTAATTGATCCCTATTTGTACCGGCTTAGAAGCTATTACATTTACGCCGATTGCGCAATGGTGAAGTAATAGAAAGAAACTTATAGAGTCGTGGGTTCATTCCTACCAATGTAAAGTATGTGGTTTAAATACAGATCATTCAATATATGCCTTGTAAAAGTAAAATTAGAGAAGCTTAAAGATAAAATCCTTAACAATAGTTAGTGATTGATACACTATTTCAAGTTGAAATTTAACGATTGTGCCACATATTGCTTACTCACTAATATATGTATTGGTTATTATACATACTTCACTTCACTAAAGAATAGGAATCATGGGCTTACGGTGCTTCTACTAATCAAAAAGTAAAAAAATAAAATAATGTGGACAAAATTAGAATAAAAATCTATATTGAATATACCGTTCTTGATCAACGGAGAATTCTCTATGGGTTATTATTATTTAATAGTGTCAAAATACACCTTTTTTAGTAAATATGGGTAAGTGGGAGGTGCTATTTTTCTAAGACTTGAAAGGAATGAAATTGACTGATTAGTGCGTAGAGTGTAAGGCTCACAGGGCGGACTGCTAGTTGGTCAATAATCTTATCTTTTAACTATAGTATCTCTCCGGCTTCGGGTCGGAGTTTGCCAGTGAAGACCCTCGTAGGCCTGGAGCTTTGCCTGACGGTCAGAACAGTCCACAGAAGTGTGCCTATGGGTTATACGCTGAACAACTCTCCGGTAGTGCCTTTACTGCGCCCAGACATGATAATAAGAGATCGTGGTTTTACCGGTAGGATCACATTGCATTTTTGAATTGGTTTTTTTTTATACTAATAAATGGTGAGACGATCTGGACGCACTCCTGATGGTAAGACAAACGCCAGTCCATAACCAATGCAGTGCTACCCGGAACATTGCTCTAAAGTTAAACTCCGGACAGAGGTTCACTTCACCGACGCTCCCCACTTTGAGTCATAAGATGTTAAGACTCATTAGCCCAGTAATCTCGTATAATACAGCAAGTACTAGTGCTTGTTGTTGGTGCATCTACAAACTGTTTTCCAATTTTAACGTTACAGTTTGCGCGCCATTATCGTAACTGAAGAAGAATAATATATTTTATATTTATAGAATTCGACCTTCGGTCGTTCACAAGCCGTTTAAGCGTTCAAGTATCGCCAAATATCTGACTCACAACTGGGATGAAGTGCAGCCTGATCCTAATCAAGTAACTATGTACAATATATAAGTATTAAAAGTATCGTAATGAGTACATGAGGTAGGTTATAAGCATACCAGTAACATTGTAGTAATACTAGATAAAGCTATATAAGTACAATATATTTTTTATAATGAGACTAGTTATTTTAAGCACAAATACCCATAGTTTAAAAATCGAGAAGCTTCAAACATACAAAGTTTTAAGCACTGAAGTTTTCAAATTTATCTCTAGTCTCGTTGGCGACCATTTGATATTCCTTCAAAAGAGAAGGTCAATTTCGCGGCTGGTCTTCATACAGTGTGTGGAGCGGGTGACCCTCGCTCCAGACATGGGATTGCAGTACATGTCTACGTTTGTAACTCATCCATGGAAAACAGCACCTTCTACAGCAGCGATGGGGACTTCCTTATCGGTAAATACTCGTGTACCTAATCTTGCATATTAAAATACGGATTCCTAAATGAAACTCATTATTTAAAAGACTTAATAATTTATCATTAATAAATGAGCTCTTCTCAGTTCCCCAGCAAGGGCTTTTGAAAATTACCACCGAATTTGGAAAAATGGAAGTAGCGCCGAATGAAATCGCAGTTATTCAACTTGGAATGAGATTTTCGGTTGAAGTCGATGGGCCAACCAGGTGCTAATATTTTATTGTTTTTTATCTCTAAAAGCTAAGGAGCGTGTTGATAAGATAATAGGTTTATCTGCCTCTTAATCATAAACATTTCTCAGGCCAAATATATTAATGCCTTACCTAATTAAATAAAGAAATAAGCTTGATTAAATCTGAAGATATTAAAGCAAAGCTTTTTCTAGGTATAGTTAAAGTAGTCTAAATATTAATTTTAATTGCATATAACGTTTAAGTATTTAAAAGGTATCAAATTTCCATTAGGTTTTGATACATAACTGTATAACTGTTTTTCAGAGGATATATTCTTGAGGTGTTCGACGGTCATTTCAAACTGCCTGACTTGGGTCCAATCGGCGCAAATGGCTTGGCAAATCCCCGTGATTTTCTAACTCCAGTCGCTTTTTATATCGATGAAGAAATTCCTGGTAATAAACGTCGTCATCTTCGTTTTTCTTCTCTTCGCATCATCTTCTATTGCAACGTTTGATGTTTACTCATAGGGTTATTACAACAAGAATTTATTGCAGGTTTTAAGATTATAAACAAATATCAGGGAGTTTTGTTTGAAGCTGAGCAAAATCACTCGCCCTTCGACGTGGTTGCCTGGCACGGAAACTATGTGCCGTACAAATACGATTTGAGCAAATTCATGGTCATCAATTCTGTGTCTTTTGACCACTGTGTAAGTACATATTTTAATTCTAACGTACGAACTTTATAAATGCGAACCGATTATCGATTTTATTACGATATGAAATAAAGTATCAAAAGATATTGGAAAATGGGTAGCAAAGCAAACTTACAAATCTGTCCACGAAAATATATTCCACTGGATGAAGTGGCGGACAATAGCTGGTTAATTAGTATTGGTACCTACATACTATATTTCTGTAAAATCTGAAAAGTACATTTTTGAGATAGAGGCTTTATGTTACCAGGACCCCTCTATTTTTACGGTTCTTACGTGTCCGTCGACTAAGCCAGGAGTGGCGATAGCTGACTTCGTGATATTTCCACCGAGGTGGTCTGTTCAAGAGAATACTTTTAGGCCCCCGTATTATCATAGTAAGTATTTATTCCACACTAGTTTTATCTTGATTTACGATATCTATACCCAAAAATAAAACTGAATACTTTGTTTATTCAAATGTACAAATCTTTGGCATATTATAATATGTATTTGGTATATTTGGTACCTATATTAAATGATATACATTCATGATATACAGGGCCGAGCCGTCCCTATGTGCAAAGTGTGCGGTGCACACAGGCGCCAAGAGTCAAGACAATAGGGGCGCCGCGCCGCCACTGCCACCGAAATTATTTTTGTTACCTATTTTTTTTTTGTAGTGGAGTAGGTACAATAGGCGGAAAAAAGGCCTTGTAAACAACAAAACATTATATATTAAGCTTATTGAACAAGTCTCTCAATATTTATAATATTCGTTAAAAAAATTATTTAGTTTTTTAGGAAGATTCGTTAAAAAAGAGGCGCTTCATAAGTAAGATTTGCACACAGGCGCTACCGGGGGTTGGCGCGGCCCTGATGATATAGCACTCCTATTGACAATTAACCACTTTGCTAACCTACATCGCGAGGGTGTGGCTAGCTCATTTATGAATACTTTATACAAATTAATAAGAATAATTTATCAATTTGCAGGAAATTGCATGAGCGAGTTTATGGGCCTGATTCTGGGGTCTTACGAAGCGAAAGAAGATGGTTTCCAACCTGGAGGTGCCTCGCTTCACTCTATGATGACGCCTCACGGCCCTGACTCCACGTGTTTCAAGGGAGCTTCCAATGCAAAATTGGTACCCGAGAAAATTGCTGTTGGAACTCAGGTGATATACTTACCTACAATCCCCACACATTTTAACTTCTTACAAAATATCTATAAATAGATATAATATATTAGAAAACTATTATAATAGTTTTTATAAGCTTATTTTTTATATTTTTTTACGTTTCAGGCATTCATGTTTGAGTCATCTCTTAGTATGGCGATAACCAAATGGGGTGAGGAGACTTGCCAGAAGCTGGACCCAAAATATTACACATGCTGGCAAAAACTGCCAAAGTTATTTTCTGACATAAAAAACGTGTAATTTTTTTGTACTTTGTTGTCATAATATGTTACTTGCTTTGATATTTTTATTATATTGAGATTAAAAAAGTTTTGAAAATGTATTGTTTAATTTCAAAAAGACGATACAAAAAGGTATAATAAAAATTATTAAATTATTAAAAATTAAAAGCGACACAATGTACAGTAATAAATAGGCACAAAAGTATATAAGAGAACTTTAAAATATCAGCGTTGTTGTATAAAGAACGTGTTGCATACGCTTGCAATAGTCCACACTCCACTCTTTTCTTTAAAACTGAAGTGTCTCTGGAAATCCGAATCATGAAACAGGTCATTCCATCATCAACTCTTATAGACGGTCCTTTTACGTCCAAAGCATTAACTGTTGATTTATTCTGATACACAGTTGTTTCTTTAGTATCATTATTTATAGTTATTATTTTTGTGACATTAACCGAAGTCACGGAAGCAGAACGATGTGTTTCCCTCTCAGCTTCCCAAATAAAACTTGACATCAACTTACAATCAATTCGTGTTTCCTCATATTCACCGCTGCTTTTACTTATACCTAGTTTACAAATCTCTCCTGGGGTGCCTCTGTAATCGCTATTGTAATTATTATAATTATGGTGACTTTGACTCATTCTGCCTAGATTATATAGAGCCAAGCCGGTTAGTAGCGAATCAAATCTGCTTCCAGAATTTCTGTACTCATAAATATAAACGGGTGGTGTTCCGTGATAGACTGGGTGGTAGGTCGAGCCGTAGTTTATTTGCTGCGGGGGATTATAATGGTAATGATGGTGAACTTCGCTTCGATGGTACCCGCCAGTTCCTGATAAACCATTGCTATGGGGGTACGCGTGTTTCGTGCCACTTGTTGCTTGCGAATAATGTGTATTGCCCGATAAGCCGTGGGTGGGAGGGTATGAGTGATGACCGTAGCCTCCGCCATACCTCCCACTACGTTTGGCAGTTACGATTATAATAAATAATGAAGTAAAGAATATTCGGAGCAGCATTGTAACGCGTCGACGCGCCAGGTAAGACTAACAAGTAAACAAAGCCATTAGATTGCCGGCGGGCGACGAGCCCTGTAAGGCGTGGTGCATGTGACGACACAAGGCTGTGGTGGCACTTCCCTTAATAACATATTTTAGAGAAAATCGATACTAAGTTAATTTTAGAATCGCGTGTCCTAATGTCAGCAGGACTGTTTACGTATGTTACTTGAACATTTCACCATTAGCTAGTAACAACTATGTCATATGACTACATTTCTTTTAAATTTTACAATATGACGTTATTTTTGATAAATACCAAGTTCAACAGAATTAAAATAGAAGTAGATATTGTTTTGTTTATAGGCATGTAAGAAACGTTTTCTTTTATTAAGAGTAGAATTAAATGAAACACGGGTGTAAATATCATATTTTATTTCGTATAATAATTAGCAGAACCTAAAATTATATTCAATTACTGCATAAACATTACGAAGAATCGGTCAGTCGCGTCACCGACGTGACGGTGTGATAACTTAATAAATTAAAATGGAATCTTTAATTATGACTGTATGAACCCTTACACGTTCTGTATCTTATTATTATACTTAATTAATACAATTCGTAAACGGAACGCCCACTAACGTTAATTAGTAGAACTGAAAACATGCACGTTAAAATATAAAAAAAAGTTCTTTAACAAAATAGCACTTCAGCATACAAATAACTGAAAAACGAGAGATTCAATTCAAAATTAAAGAGATAATGTCATTTTTTGTATTGAAACTTCCTAAGTAAGGATTCCATGCTGTACATGTTCTTAAAATTATATTAGTTGAGAGATCAATTCATCTATTTGTAAATTCATTATAGAATATGCTAATACGAATTATTAAAACAATATTCTTACACAACCTATTATGCATTTTAATTTTTCAATATTTTTTCAACACAATTATTATGGTTCCTTCTTTTTATAACATAATAATCTGAGATCAACTCAAGATTCATTATTTTTATCAAACACTGCAAAGAATAGAAGCAAGAAAGCATATTATAATTTCACTGGTGTCTGATCTGTGGTACATTTTTTTTCTAATATACTATATAGATATGTGCGAATTTTCATTCTGAAAAGTGTTAGTTATTAAAATATTTTTAACATTAATGGAATCCTACTTAGGAACATGAAAATACTGACTTTTATGAAAAAATATTTCCTACTATAAACGTGAGCATGCATATTTAATACCCGAAAGAATACTAGACACAACCAGACATGATAAAATGGAAAACATTGGATCCAACAGTGTTATAATTAAAATTTTACATTTTTACAATAATTTTAAATTTCAAATTGTATGAAACAAATGTATAAATATGGAATTTTCACATTGTTTTGGGCAGTACAAAATGTATTTAACCGTGGTTCACATTCACTCCGGATTCCAGCTCTGAAGCTGGTGTCTCTGGTTCCTCATCATTGTAAATGTTTTCAGCCATTTGCCAAACCTAAAGAAAAGGTATAAACATAATTTTATAATAAATATACAGTAATAGATATACTAAAAAATAAATAAAGAGCTGCAGGAGAAAGGTTGAACCGCCACTTTGCAAAACGGCCCCGTTTTGTAAAACGGCTAGCCGTAATGTAATACAGCGGATTATACAATCCGCCTGCGACATATATATTAGCTACTATCTTCGTGAATACCGTATATCTTTTAGTTTGTAAAAGAAAACATCACACACCTGCATAATATTATCTTCAGAAACAGAGCAGATGACCCACGGCTCGTTGGGGTTCCAGGAGAAGTCTGAAATCTTGGCGGTGTGACCTCCGTGGATGAACAGCAGCTCGGGAGGACCGTCCTCTGCATCTTCAGCTGTCTGCTCCTCGCCTATCTTGGATAGATCCCACACGTGAAGCCTGCAATTTATTGTAAATTATATCCATAATTATACGATTTTAGTTACATAATTGTAATTAATAACATTGAAGATCTATAAAAATGGAATCATATGTTTATTAAAAGTAGGTGGAGTAGCTCGAAACAATAATATATAAATTTTAAAAAGCTTACATTACCAAGCTGATTTATACAAACCAAAAATAAAAGTTAAACTTAAGCCATTTAATAGAAATAATTATTGTGATTTATGGCTTTCTAACCATTATAATTTCTTAAGGTGAAAATCATTAATCCTGTAATTCACAATCTATACACAACTAAATCTAGTTAAACTAAATAAGTGGAGATGAGTAAGTTATAAACACATAAAAGACCTACACATCTAAAAATAAAAATATTGTTAAGTTTCTAATTACATTATTTTGTAAGTTTTGTTGTGTATTTATTGGTATCAGAAATCTTATGCTTGGATTTACAATTATAATGTTAAGTATTAAAAAAACTTTTAATGTTGAATGTACACATTATATATTTACCTCCTATCAGTACCACTGCTGGCGAGGATGGTTTCATTGTGCGGAGACCATTGCACTTGGAATATTTCATCTTTATGTGATTCAAATGAATGTAGCTTTAATTTCAAATTACGGAGATCCCACAGCGCAACCTTTAGATAAAAAAAAATTACATTTACATTGTGGTCTGTACAATAATAATTATCAATACAAAAAAATTGGAATTGTATAAACAATATGACTCATTAGTAGTAAATAGTCAGCAACATTTATATTTACATGATTATAAGAAAATATACAGAAAAATTATTTTTACACAACCTATTGAATTAATTATAATTTAAGGCTCAATATTCACTCAATTGATAGATATTAATTCATAATAAGTATAAAAATGACTAAATAGTGGTCAATATAACATAATTAACACCTAAAAAATAAATCAAACATATTTTATTGTTTAGAAAACTTACAGTTTTGTCCGCACTTCCTGTGGCTAATATAAACTCAGAGTAGGGATTGAAGCTCAGACAGTTCACTTCAGCCGTGTGAGCATCCACTGTGTGTGATGGTTTTGATGTATTGTTACATCTGAAACAATATAGATTTTATAAATTAGATTGATAATATTAAAAAGGGAATTCTTTAATAGTGCAAAACTACTAACAAGACATTGAGGACTTTCTCTAGATTTTGTTATCACATTTTGAAGAAAAACTACCTTAACTGTGTACAAAGTACATTATTCTCATTAATGAAGTAATCATTAGTTGGCAAGGAAACTAAAAATAAGCATCTTCTATAAAGAAACTAAACTTCATTAGTTACCTTGTGTCCCAAATCATGAGTTTCTGGTCATCAGCAACAGACCCAAACAGCGACTCATGTAATAGATGCCAGGCCACATCTTCAACCACAGCAGTATGGCCCGTGAACACAGATTTAGCTTCTATGACTCTGCCTTCTTTTGGTGTAGCATTGATGTCCCATAGACATATTGTATGGTCATCACTGTTTGAAGAAAAACATATGATTAGTATTAGGACTATTTAGAATATTGTAGCTTCATAATTTTCATTTTCACAATCAAGTTTATATCCATTCAAATATTACAATTGCAAATGATTGTAAGAAAGTATGAAAGTGATGTAGTGTGTAACATTTTTAAAAATAAAGTACTGATTAGATTTGGCTGAAGTATGTTAAGTAGGATAAATATTATTTGGATCCTGAACTCATACAAAGACAATACAAAAATATGCAGGTAATACCATAAGCCATGGATAAATAATAATAAGTTATCAAACTCTCTTTATGCCAAAAACTTTAAAGAACTTTATGTGAGTTAAATATATTGGATAATCTATACTAATATATAAAGCTCAAGAGTTTGTTTGATTGTTTGAATGCACTAATCTCAGGAACTACTGGTTTGAATTAGAAATTTTTTTTTTTATTGAAAAGACAATTAATCAAGGAAGGCTTTACGCTAGATAACGTCACGCTGCGATTAATAGGAGCGAAGAAATAATGGAAAAACAAATCAACGGGGACGAAGTCCCGAGCAACAGCTAGTAAAAAATAAGGCTAGTTTACATTAAAACTGTTTAAATATAAATATGGTGATAATCACGCCCAAAAAATCTTACCTGGCAGAAAGTAGATATCCATTTAGATTGGGATTCCAAGATAATCCATACCCTTCCTTTTGATGACCTCGCAATCTGTTTTAAAAATAAAAATGACATAAAAAATATTTTATAGGGTAACATTATAATAATTATAACATTGGAAACATTTTTTTATATGACAATCTCTTTGAATTTTTTTTATTAAATTATTATACCTGAGATCAGGATGGCATTCTCCGGAAGGTTCTGGTTTAGACGGATGCTTTGTATAGTCAAATACTAGAACATCTGATGATGGAGTCTTTGTTGCAATAACACAGGGGTTCTGTGGCATGTAGCGAGCCCTATTCACTTCACCCTCATGGTTTATTTTTATTTCAATGTCTATTTTACCAGACACAGAGCCAAAGCCACCAAATTCTGGAAATTTTATTATGTTCTGTAGTTAAAATATGAGCTTTATTAAAGGATAACTACAAAACGCATGCATGGTCTATTAAACAAAGGATTTGGGTTGACAAGTATTTATTATTGTCCATTTCCTTTAAATAAAAGTAGTAGTATATTTTTTAAAGAAGCAAATAAAATACCACGACGAAGCTTTCGTTGTATTTAATTATTTCAAAGCTACATACCACCCTTATCATTATCATAGTGACTGGCATCAAATTGAGCATCTTCATTTGGCAACTGCACACTAGCAATAAGTAAGTGGTTCTGTTCGTCTGATGTGTGGGTTCCTAGTATTAATCTAAAAGCACAAAAACAATAGGATAAGTTATCAGGTCAATACTTTTGTCTTTTACTTTGAAATAAACTGGGTATGAAGGTGTCAATACAAGGTAATCAATTTTATAGTAAAGCTTGTTACCTGTGCACTGAATAATCTTTTCCTTCAGGTCTTGTAACGTCTGGAAGCCACTGAGCCGTCAGCGAGGGCCATTCAAGAGCGTGTGTCATGACCAAGTCGTATAAAAAAGGGGTATTCTTTTTCCATATTTTGTATTCCTCGTTAATAACTCTTTCTTCCACCGCATCATCAAAAGTTTCTATAACAAAAAGCAAAACAATACAGCATATTCACAATTTCTAATAACCAACAAATCATAGCCATCTCTTGTCAGGACTCTTTTACTTATATTCAATTCACACACTTAGCAATCTTTTCTTTAAATGATTTACCTCCATCACCTTTATCGCCCATTTTCTTAATTTAAAGCGAACTTTAGTTCGCTAATATATTCTAAAATTTGATACAAAAATCCAACCGGGCCCCAAAAGGCGCCAAACAATAATCTCCTTTGGCGTTATTAGCGGGTGGACAACATACAAACTTCCGGTTAAGCGAAACTTGTATTTTTTTATTTTTAAGATTTCGCTCTATATTGGTGCCGACAGTGAAATAATATATTTTTAAAAATAGATTGCAATTTATACACTTATTTTAGGCGCAAAATATAAAATAATATAAATCTTAATTAAATTAAACGGAAATAGTTTTACAATATACTTAGTTTTATTAAGCTTAGTTCTCACTCACTGTTATTTTTTGTGTTTGTTGCCTGGGTCATTATAATATAAAATAAAGATTAATGCGTTTAAATTAACTTCATTATCTTCTTTTATTTCAATTGTAAATTAATAAATACTTGTAACTTTTGGTCTTTTTATAATTGAAATTGATTATTAAATGTATTGCGATTGGCTTCTATCTAATGATAATCTTAGTATACTTTTTATACATTATTATAACAGCACAATAATTTATTTTTTATAGGTATATAAGTATTAAAGAATCAAAGTGTTTTATATTTTATTCTGTATAAACTAGTATGTAAACAAGTTCCATGTATGACACTAAAATATATGTCAGTGTCAAATCGTTAACATGGCTGATGCAGCGTTAGCACGTCGTGAGGCACGTAGAAGAAAAATATTAGAAAATTCTCATAATAGACTACAACGAATATCAGGAAAGGCTAGTGATGAAAGCTTCATAGGTATATATTTTTGTTTTGTGGCGTTTTAATGTCATAATATTGTCTTAAGACCTATAAAATGCTTTGTTATTATTCTAGATTCACCTGTTCACCATTCGACCCCAAATTATCAGGATTCCAATCCTTCAGAAAATAACAGTAAAACATCTTTATCTAATGGATTAACAAGTGCTTTACCATCAAACGATTGCTTCTTTTCGTCAACAGAAGAAGTCATTTCAAATCAAGAAGATGCAATCAATGACTTGGCATCTTTACTACCACCAAATTTTGCAAATGCGAGCGCGGAAACATCCCAGAAACCGACATTATTTGAGAAACTTATTTCGTTCAAGTATGACATAGTACTATTATCCTTGTTTATACAACTTGTGTACCATTTTTCACTGTTACCCACCGAAACTTCTTATTTCTTTCTGCCACTCATAACTTATGCAGGCACAAAATTATATTGGTGTCCAAAGCAATGTAATACCAGTTTTGAAAATGTTTTAATGCTTTTAAAGGGGCTTTCCACTCATAGAGTCAAAAGAATAATAAGTATAACACAATTTGCTAGTGTTATTGGCCTTGATGCATGTATTTTTGTGTTTACTACAATTTGTGTGCAAGCTCTATGTATATTTATAAAGCAGTTATTTGTTACATAGAATATGCTTCTTAATACATACACAAAGTAACATGACTGTTTTGGAGTTTTGACTGAGCAGTTAATTGTACCAGTAAGTTAGGGTTTTGGGAATGTATGTTTTTATGCTTGTGCCTTTAATGTAAGTGATATAATGTGACATGTGTGCGTTTTAGTCACATATTGCCATCCTAGTTTAAATTTTTGTAAGTTTGTACATAATATACAAAATAAATAAAATTATTTGTAATATTTAAAATAGTTGAATTACTGCCTTGTCTTCTTACAAAGACACTTCATGATGCAAATTACTAAGAAAGTCTCATATTTTTCTATGTGTAGATTCCACAACGATTTTTGGTTGTGTTAACAAGTTCATGTATATATGATGTTGCATTTAATATAAGAAAAATAATTTAGTAATTCAAGTTATTTTTGTACTTTGTTACATTAGCAAATTGTTACTAAATAGCCTGTTGTGTTTACCTTATTAAACATAGTTATCTAGTAATGTTATGATATATAAAATACTTGCAAATTATTCATGATTTCTTTAATTTTTGAATAATCAAATAGAACATTGTGTTGTCTAATTACTGCATAAAAATCTTATGGCAGTCTGTGACTGAACAAATTAGAGTGTATTAACATGGATTATGGAATTGGCATGCTTTTTAAGTTGCTCAAATTATTAAATGTGAAGCATCTAATAAAATTGGTATACTTGGATGGGAATGACTACTATCAGTCAATATGTATGTATATGAAGGCCTCTTTTAGTTTTTTGTTTGACTTGTTTTGTAGTGTTCTTAATGTTTACTATTTCTTTTAATTTGATTTGACATTTTATGTAATATTTATGAATATTTGTATTAAAGTATCATTAACATTTTTAAAGGTGTGTTTTATGTAATATATTATTATTAATAATCACAGATTTTTATGTAGTTGTTTGATCATACTACGATTATTTATTACTCTATTATAACAAAACAAGTCATTTAACTTATGTTACTAACACTTGATAGTAACCAATTAAAATATTGTAATATAAAAACATGGGAAGTTCTTTTTTATTTTATTAAAAGACGTTATTGTTTTCTATATTTAATCAATACTGTATTTAATACCTCTATGAATAAACCTTAACTAACCAAAGATTGTATTACTATTTATTACATTTTTCAACCACAAATATGTGTACTTGTGTAAATTTCTAATAGTTATATGTATCAAAAGACCACCTATATGTCATTCTTTATTTAAATACATGTATATAAGCAATAATTATTGTAATTTGTTTATTACATCTAGTGTTTTCTATGGAATGAAAAAATTTGCATTAAATTGAATTTCATGTTTCTTCCAGTTTTATTTCTAATTCCCGGGTTGAAGCCGCCTGGAATGATAAGTGTTGCCTTTGAACTATTTTAAAATAGTGCTAAATAAATAATTTGCAAAATGTAATAATGCTATACCCACCTAAATTTTTCCTAAATCTTTCACACTAACAAAACTAAACTAAAAAGCAATCCATAACAGTTACGACATCCAATGACAAGATAAAAAATAATCTTACTACAATGTGATTTATTGTGAAGCCCTCCTATCTAGTAGAGTCTAGAGGCAAAAATCTATATATTAAGTGATGGCGAGGTATGCAGATATATATGAACAACTGCATATTAAAACGAATGGCAGCTAGCACCCTGGCATCCTATGTGCAAGGGCTTTAGGTGAAAATTAAATAAAAGAAAATTTGCACAAATATTATAATGACGCAACATAGTGATTTACACTGCAACTAAATCATTAACTATAAGTAACTAAAATTTAAAGAAGCCCTTAATTTTACTCATAATGTCCTTACTAGTCTCCTTTTCACTCGAGACATTGCTCTCAGTCTGAATATAATCCTTGTTACCCGTGCTCTGACATTCTTCTGATTCCTTTTTCTTAATACTGCATTCTGATTCAAGCTGTATGGTTTCACTTATATTAGTATATTTGGTACTTTGTACTTCATTTCTGCTCAACTTATTATTATCTTTGATTGGATCAGTGGAATTATCAGAGCACCCGAGTTCCTATTCACTTTTCACTAATTTCCCTTTCTTTTTTGTGACAGTTCTTTGGCGTACTAAATCAGTGCGACCAATTGAAACCATTTTTAATTCCCAAGCTTCAAGATCTTTTCTGTGAAAAGTAAAAAATATAAAGATAGCTACTACAAATGAATTGTACAACTTACATAGTAATTCTTACTATTTTAGTAACTAATTCTAAGGTTTTAGGAATGGATGAGTTATTATTTAAAGACTTAATTTTATCAATAAGCAAAGATTGAAGGAAAATAAAATACATACTTATATTTATTCATAAGATCCTGTGCTTGCTTTTCAAATGACTTTCTTTCACTTTCAGGCAGTCTAACCCAGTCTGCCTTGACTTTTTCTTGATAACTTTTAAGGTCCTTTACCTCAGAAGACTTGTCTTTTCTCGAAACCATATAAAGAATATAGGATGACATTGGTTTCCTAGGTTTGCCCAACTCCTTGAACTCCTGTAATAAGCAATTATTTTTTATAAATCCTATTCAATTAATATAAAAATGGCTGTCCTAGCTACGAGTCACACAATACTTATTTGAGAAATAAGACAACAGTAAACCATTTTCCAATGTGTTGTATGTATCTTTATTATTTAAATTTTTAACCTCCAACACAAAAATGATAGGGTGTTATAAGTTTGATGAGTCTGTGTGTGTGTCTGTCTGCAACAATATAGCTCCCAAACATATGATTTGATTTTAATGTGATTTTTTGTTTGAAAGGTCAAGAGTGTTCTCAGCTATGTTTGGTGGAAATCAGTTCATTTCTTTAAGGTTATCAGGTTGTTTGTTAGGTGTAATAGGAATGTAACACACTCAGTTTGCTTATCTTTTGTCTGGGGTAAAGATGTGTTTAAGCAAAATCACAAATGTTTTCAAAAATTGTGATACTAACTGCTTTTAATTTTCTCTTTTCTTTAGCTTCACTCATTTCATCTTTCAATCTTCTTATATCTTCTCTTTGTTGGTCTGTAAGGGATGCTTCATACAGTTCCTTAATTTTTTTGTAATCTTCGAGATCCTTTTCATATTCTTTACTCATCTGCGATTTTGTCTGTAACAAAAAAACGTTATGGTAACCTATTTATTCATTGAGAAGAAATTCTCAAAGCATACCTTGGCCTTTCAGCTATCAAAACCCCATGGTGGTATAGACACATAGAGTAGGGAACCTAGGAACTTTCGCAGCCATGGCAATACTCCAGTAGCAATACCCAAATTGCATGTACAATTTCAGGGGATACAATATTGGATTTAATATGTGAGAGTTACTTAGATACATTTTAAAAAAAATTCAGGTTCATAATATTGATAGATTTCAAAGCTATAAATATTGTGCTGATACAGGACATTAAACAGTATTTAAAAAAGAAATAATTATAAACTTACCCCACTATCTAGTTGTTGCCAATGTTTTGATGTCCAAGCAATTGCCTCTTTTGATGATATGCTGGGGTTCTTGGCTAAAAGAGCTGGCCTCATTTGGGTCATGAACTTGAAGAACGGTGTCAGCGGTCGTTTTGGCTTTTCGATTCCTAGCCTCTCTTCGGCCGATTTTTTTACTGAATACTCGCATGTTTGAAGAGGATATAACCAATTCGATCTACAGTAAAATTATGAGTTAATATATTATGAAGTACGTTACAGTATGTATAGGTAATTTAAGTACATGTATTAATATTTGGCACCGGTTGTCACTGCACGCGACCCCGTAGGATGAGGGTAATACTTAGATAGATCAGGTGGATAAATTTCACTTTTAAAAGATGAGGAAAATCAAAACTTAGGGAAAACTAGTCAGCTTGAAAATATAGAAAACTCCATGCTTATTTAGTTTTCAAACTATATATGAAAATGAAAAAATAAGAGAATGTAAACAAATTTAAGATAACCTCAATCTTACCTTCCCTTAAGAATATTATTATAAACTCCTAATGTGTTACAACTTAAACGATACATATGCGTAAAGCACGTCATTATGTTCAAAATTGTGGCTTAAAAGTTATTAATCACACATAGAAATAAAGAAAATTATAAACGACGCTAAGTAAAAATAAAAATTTCGTTGTGATGCTTATTGCTTTCTACGTCAATGTCAAAAGTCAAAACTCAAAAGTCGCCAGAGAGTAAATAAACTCCACGATCTACGTTATAGTAGACACTAGAACTAATTATTATTTTATTGATATTTCTCATAATATATCTCATTAATTTGAATTACGTTTTTCAACCGCCGTAACCTAATTTAATATTAGGTATAGCTATATAGCTAATCTAGTTTATAAGTGTGGTAAATTATTTTAAAACATCATCTCCTAAAATAGGTATCCATATTAGTCTATAAATATTTTTACTAGCTTTTAAAAACAACTTAACGATTTTTTTGGTCAGTTATCTGTTTCAATCGAGATATTCTACCTTTGTAGAAATAGGTGACGACCCTCCAAAAGATTAACTACTTACTTGAATAAAGATCATAACGATAGCCCATGTATTCCTCAACGAATTACAGCATTGTTGTTCAACATACAACAAACTTCTTACCCAAGACAGACGGGTAGAGATAATTACGATGTATGAAATACTAGTCGCGGTTTTATCATTATTCATTTATGCACGTGCTATACATATAAACTCTTGATAAAAAACGCATAAAAATCGGTTGTGTAGATTTAAGAAAATTAGCATTTAAGGACAGATACAAGAAAGATGCTTTGTTTTATACTATATAATGAAGTCAGGATATTGCAGAAAAAAAATAAAACCATCTACACATTAGGCAGTGTATATTTTATAGGATATCATGCAATTAAATGCAATTAAAAAACACTCATTCATATTCAAACTATTTATTTACAAATATAAAAAATATTATTTACAATTATTACAAACAAGTCAGTTGTCTTAAAATTATTTTATGTTACAACTATACAAACTGTATACTGGTGGGCTTATATCGCATAAGTAGTAACGCTTATATTTCTCGTAGGACTTTTAACTTTAACATGATAACAACATTTTGTTAAGCAAAGTTATACTAAAAGTTAAGTACATTCTCATAAAAGTCTTGTTAAATTAGTATTAGGTACATTGATATTACAATATTTACATTTCACTCTGATTTAATATCGTCGATAGGTACATCAATGCTATTTTTATCACTTCCTCCAGTCTTTTAGTTGCATGGCAAGAATAATAAATATCTGGGTTGAAATATATTTGCAGTATTTGGTGCTAAAAAATCCAAGTCAAACGAAACATAATACACACAGAATTGCACTTGCAAATAAGCAATCATATAAAAATGTAAGGGCGGGCTTACGCTTACAGTAAAGGTTTTATTTTTTAGAACACTAATGGCACTTTTAAATAACACAATTTTTCCATAAAAAATTTTGCTTCTTACATTTATAATGTCATAGTATAGTTTCACCGGCAGAGTAATGGTAGTGTCGGGGTTTCCTGTATGAATGCTGCTGTGGCGGCCTATACGTTGCGTACTTGTGTGGATGTCGGTTTAGCGTATGAGGATGATCAGCGTAGCAATGTAACGTCAATGGCGTAGGTGGAGGGCCAACCGGCGACTTCGCAAGCGGCGGTTTCCTCGGACTACTTATTCTTCGCCAAATCTCTTTTAGACGCGGAGTCGCAATCCACACTGCAACCATTACCCCTAAAACTTGCGTTGCGAATATACGGAATAGGAACACCCAAAGAGCCGGTCGTGGTTGGGTTGAAGGTTCAGTCGATGGCACAGGTGCTGCGAGCCAGTCATCTCTCCAAGCGAATTCGTAAATCCACGTCGCTAGGATGCACGCAGATGGAACAGCGTACAAAGCAGTAAATGCGCCCAAGCGTAAAATGCTTTGATCGGTGTGGGCCTGTGGAGAACCGTTCAAAAGTGGTCCTGGAGTTAGCGCAGGAGTCGGTCTTCTTAAAACTGCGCGAAGCCCCGACGCCAAAAATACAGTCCCCAACAGTAAACAAATAGCTTCAGGTATAATAACGAGGGCTAGGAGTGATTTGCTGGACTGGTTTCCCACGTAACACGTACCTGTAAAAGAAAGATAAATATTTAAGACTATTTTTACTGAAGTGCTTGCGAAGTCAATTCGCTTTGAAAGACGATTTTAGCGGATACGGATTCTTTCTCGCGAGTTGAATAACATTCCAATTTCCAATAAAGCACTTTCAAAGCGAACACCTACACAAACAGACGGCGGGAAAAAAGACTGCATTAATAAGGAGTTTTAAAAGGGCCGATTTAAATTTGAAATACGAGCGAGCGAGGAGGAAAGGTGTCGTATTTAACGGCTCGCATAATGGTTAAGCATTTCTTTGGACGCTTTGGATAATGGACGTGGAAATAATAAATTTAAAAGAACAATGTACTCAAGATTTGATTGAAACTGCAATATGCCTGAGAATCGGACCTGTGGCATTTCACATTATCAAATGGGGATAAAACAAAAGACGTTTATTATCCGTATTCATAATTTTGTATGGTGTTCACTAGTTTGAATGACATGAAAAAATGGCATAAAAGGTACTCTTTAGATATTTGAACTAGGTAACGAGAGGGCGAAGAATTTCCCTTATATAATTTACTAAAAAACTCTTGCTGCTGTCTGTATATTTATTATATACTTACTAAGAAAAAATACTCGATTTTTCTGTAATTCTGTATTCCGTTGAGTATTCAAATAAAAATACAAAAGAGTATGTATGAAACAAAATAACAAATGTACTAAAGATACATTCTTATCTTACACGTATTTAATTCTACAATACTGATACGGTACGCAGACCTTTGTATAAAGCCCTTATGAGGCAGTCGGTTTGAGTACAAAGACTAAACTAAAGTCATTGGACTTATATGCTGTACTATACATGTAGTCGGTTCTTAACATGTTATCAACGTATTAATTTAGAATACAGCTACCGGTGTTTCAGACCATGGTCCTTATCTTATACTTCAGTGGCACCGCAGAACAAACTCCACTTTTATCTAAGTCGGCACATTTTACTTACAATCTCCAGTTGGTAATATTTACATGGTCCTTGCGCGGGCCGTGTTTTGTGATTAGTAAAGAGTTCTAACAAAGCAATATCGGGCGGTATCTTTAATGAACGTGTGTCTGATTTAAGCATTTAATTATCTTAAGATAAGGCTATTACAGATAATGTTCAAGTGTGTGGATGAACTTCTAAAGAAGTATTATTTAAAAAAGACGATTCTGTTTCTGTAGTTGTTTAAGATATTGTATATGAAACGTTTTGTTTGCAACGAACTTTTTCTTTTGACATACAGTTGTAGTTAAATCTTTACGTACCGGTCCCATTCAACGCTCACGTGGGGAATTAAAAACATATAGAGAATTACAATGGATCGGTTTCACAAAACACTCAATGTTGAGCATGAATGCGTGCCCGTGCAATGGTTCAAGATTAATCGCTTTGAAGACGCCGCCAATCGAATCAAAGGAATATTAAACCGCGAATCGCTACCGTTCTGGATCAGCTACGGATGTGTATTAGAATCGTAATGATTCGGTATGCTTTGCTTTCCGTTGCTTCAAGGAAATGTTTTGTAGTAAATGTTCCATAGCGCTTCGATTACGATTCCCATAATCTCATTAAAATTGCTCGCGTTTCAATTATTATGCATTTAAATTACTTTTACTATGTATAATATGTATTCGAAATAGTATTTTAATTATGGCGTGTATTCATTATCGCTTAAAGACACTTGCAAGTTTACAGGAGCCTTAGTGAACCTTCCACAAGTTAAATGCTTGTTAAGTTGTTACCAAAGATTGGTAATAGACAAGTACAGCTTACCAGTAAGTTCATCAGCATCCACATCTCTGGTGACCAGCACAGCGGCCGCAAGCGCTGCAGGCACGCCCCACGCTGCCAGTTGAAGAAGAGAAGAGTGCCTGTCGTTCCGAGCAGCGGGTTGAGTTGTAGGAGGCCGAAGAACGCTCGCTCGCCAAGCGCCGGCTACTACTACCCACCTGAAAAGACATTAAACTAGTATTAACGTATGTCAATCAAAATTGTTCCATAACGACAAAGTTGCGGACATACATAGAAATAATTCCTACGGTCGAAATGAGAAACCTCCTTTTTTTGAAGTCTGTTAAAAGGAACCCTTTGGTTTTCCCAATAAGACTGTCTTTCATTCCAAAACATAACTCGGCCCTAAAATTGTTCAACAAAATGTTATGTAAATTATACCCGATGTACTTGTTACGAAGAAAAAGATTCTGTAAATAGCGACCTAACTGAATTAAGTATAAGTTGTAAGCACTACCAAAGATGGTCACTACTCGTTGGTAGGTAATTAAAATAATTGAAGCATACGCTACTTAAAAACGGTAATTATTTTAAATTCGCTCAGTTATAATCAGCTGTTAGGACAGGTGCTTGCCGTATGAGGATATTGTCAACAAATTCTGTTGTTGCTAGAAGTATGCCAATTGACATATTGATAATTGTAAATAAATTTTGGTTTTATAAGAAATTGCTATTACAACACTACGTAGCTCGACTATCAACGAATTATTTATGAACAAACATTATGTAGCTTTATTTGCGATAATTTATTTATGCGTTAACAACAAGATGGGAATATTATGGCCTTAAGGCGGTATTAAATAGTCTTCCAATTAAAGTAGGTAAACATATTTTGTTGGTGTCTTTTATGTGAGTATTGCAACACTTTAAACAGAAAAATAGTTTATTATCTGTATCATATTCTTTAGTTTTAGCACTATATTGACGATACATTTTTGTGCGATTAGTTTTCTCATAATTATTAATTATATATAAATACATTCAGCTCATAATGATTAGTAATTTCCATACGTATTTGTCCTTAAGTAGCATTTTCTTTGGTTAATAACTGTTCTTACTATCCTTTGAAGCTACCGGTATTTTCACAGCGTGGCCATTAGGTATTTATCGCAGGTATTTAAACAGTTAATGGCTCTTGAAACTTGTTCATAGTTTTACTGTACAAGTATGGAGCCTCATAGAGCGAAAGGCCACAAACGGAGTTGAAGTGATTTTATAATTACTAAGATGCTATAGCCAACACGTTTATATTTAAACTGTTCTTTAAAACAGACCGAAAAAACATCGTAGTTTAAAACAATTTGTATAATTACCGTTCACAAATTGCTATCAATAAAAGAGCATATGTGCGGATCTAAAAAGAATGCACAATTTGCATCAGAATGTTCAGCTAGGCATAAAAATTCGATTAGCGATTACGGAAAAAACCTATGATTATATTTTTAACGACGCGGTGTCTTGTTTACTTTTCGTGCTTATAAACTGGTCCTCTTAACGAGTTTCTTGCGCTTGATTTCATGTAAATTACAATCCGACTACCCTTACTTAGCTCGTTAAAACGCTTGACAGGTAAATCCTTCTAAGGACAAGAAAAGTGTCGGCTCATTTCGGTGACCAATATAGCAAGGCCCGTAGATTTAATGCGGCACAAGGTAATTTAACAGAAGTTGGAGAGGAAGTAGAGATAGCGTTAAGCTGGTTGTAGGTCCCAGCGGTGGCGTGTCACTGGCACTTGAACAAACAAGGGCATCTATTTGAACAGAACCGAAAGTGGCGATAGTCCACACACAAGGTGTTTGTTCGCCCGCTAGCGTATTTGATCCGGCCTCCGACCCAACACATGTTGGCTAACATTTTACTTATGTTTGTATGATTTGCATTGTGTTAATTAGGCTCTTGTTGGAGCGGCGTTTCAAAAGCTACTTACGGTGTGTATGTGTTACGTCGAAATAATTTGATAATTATCTATGTTTAACTATATTAAACTAGAACCAAGCAACAAACAACGACCTAACTTGAAAGTTTCGTTTTATTAATTTTACGAAACGTAAAAATAGAACTGAGAATCATTGCGAGTTATCGAGTGAACCGCGCATTAGTAACGTGGGTTCACAAGAAATGCAAATGTTATTACGACGAGGCGCGAACGGACTTGTGCTTTTAGCATTTTTATTTTTTCTCATTTCACATGGCGTCATGTCGTGCACCAAGTGGCCATTAAACGATAATGTTATCTGGCGGGAAACGATTGGTTTCACGCTATAAAATAATGTTTTAAATAACCATGTTGGATTAATGTAAATAAAAATAAAATTACATTCCGTTATGCTATTTATATTATCAGCACTTTACTTGAAGTTGGTACGTTTTTATGTTCGAGTGAGGGAATTTTTTATTACTCGATATTCACATTTTGTATGCATATTACGGAAGCATATTCTTATTACCCTGACTTTTTCGTAACCGTAGCATAAAGGTATTTGACTTGGAGAAGATATTTATAATTGAGATGAGGCCTGAACAAATCTTCGAGACTAAAATGCCTAGCGCTCGCTAGCTGGTAAATGTTGTGGTGGTTCGTAATAAGATATTGTAGGTATACATTTCATAAGTCATGGTGGCAGTTTTACGAGCCCACACACGCGGTGAGTGTCGGCTTTTAGTTTTATATCCAAATGTTTCGGTCATCGTAAACGTTGACATGATATATGCCGGTAAAGTTCACCCTTCGTCTCGTACTCAACAATTTAAAAGCTAATTTAAAATCACACAACGGGCAATGTTAATACTCCCGTTTACTGGTTAAGTGAACGTCGGCTTATCTTTTCAATAACGATGAGAATTCATATTTAATTTCTTGAATATTTTTATAATTGCTTACGTTATAGTTAGCTCTTCCTTTTATTATAGTTAAATATAATAAAAATTCACCTTCGAAAATGTTGAAAGTGATTATTAAATTGCTCATGAACAAGGAAACCCAGTTTCTTTATGTTTTCGAGTGTTATTAAATATAAAAATAGTGTTAAAAATTTGGAAAGTAAAACGTAAAATTGTTTTTAAATTGACTAAATTAGATGCAATTTTATGTAAGCGACCTCTTATTATGCATTCATTCGTTGTCACATGTTTTTATTTGCATTTTTATCGTAGATTATCTGTTTATCAATACGACGTCAGGGAAACTGGTTAGATTAGATAGAGATATTGGTGTGGGAACATAATATATGTCCTGGAATAGACATTTCAAAGACCCTGAGAATAAACGAGAAATTAACATTAATCGAAAAACGACATTAGTTTTATGTTAACGTATAATGTGTTAAATCAAAGGACAGTTAATTACGCTAAGGCTCACAAAATGAAAAGAAAATACTTATTTTCGTATGAATGACTAATTTTATCAAATGTTGCGTAGGAGGAGCACGTTGAAGGGACCGCGTTTATTTCTGGCGATCGTAAAATCGATTATTCGATTTGGGTACGACTCGGGGCGTCTGCTGCACGCACCAAACAGGATGCACTATTTCTGTCAAGCCCTGCTTTGACAGAGATCTGTGCACGATATTAATGTGCCGATTCTAAATCCAAACTGGGTGTTGCTATAAAACAGAAATAAAAACCTAACGACTCCATCTTAACGCTTTTAGTTGAAAGATTTACCCGTTAAAACATTTTTTGACGCTGCTTTCAAGAAAACTTTATTTAATGTGGCAAGGTTTATTATTTAAGAATACATGAGTGATGATGGTTCATCTTTATCGCTTTTATTTACGAATGGCAATAAGACGAATATCGATACACCTTTAACGAAGGTCCGAAATGGCGAACGAGCTCACAGCAGGTGTCTAAATATGGACGTAGTTAACTTGAACGGACCATATTCCGTTGACCATTGTATTAAGATCTACTTTAAAATACGTAGCTTCGTTTTTTTTAAATATGATCAGACATATTTCAAAGAATTTAGAGGTCTGAATAGTCTGGATGTTTTCAATTTCGGAATGAATATTCGATCAACGGGTTTGAAATGGCATTTGATTGATGTGTTTTGCAAGTAAATTTATAACCTCACGTTATCCGAAAAAGTTAACGAATTCGTTTATCAAAATTCCACTTAAAACACAGCATGAAATTATTTATTTATTTTACGAAGAATGCCAATCGATTATATCTGTCGCACCTTGTTTAATTTATATGGAAGATGAATGTGGATTTATTCTCTCGGACAATCTTGTAGGGACCACAACACCTCCACGAAACTAATTATAGTTGTCAAAGTGAATCATCGTTGTAATTTAAAAAAGAAAATGACGTACACTTCAGTAAGTACCTACTTAATAAGGGACATTTCTTTACTGTATATACCTTTCAATAAATTCGTAGTTTAACAAATTTAAGTGGAAAAAAAAAACTTATATCGAGACATTTTTAAAATAATTTACTTATGACTCTGCTGCTGTTTATTTCCTCTATTGAAAACACAAAAAGCGATATCCGTTCATACAATTACGAACATCCCTTGCAAGTTTTAATTGCCTTTCTATAATTCCCTGTAACTAATAAATATTGAACGTTATACCAAGAAATGCTTAGACTGGAACCAGTTGGTAGCTCGTTAGAACCAATACGAGATGTCTTTTATGGTGTCAGTCGCTTGATTAAGTTCATTTTATGACTGCAAATTACAGCCGAGGGTAGGTCTTGTTATGGAGGTGAGTCGTGTCAATAAACTTGCGGTAATAATATTAAATGCACGTATTGCAGGCCTTCGTACGTATACTTTATATACCTACTTTTTTCTTTGACGTTTATACGTTTATATGATATTTTTAAAACGACATTCCATAAACAAATTATTAATAACTAGTGGTTTATAAGTACCTTAATGCCTATAAAATAATCACAACTGCATATATTTCAGATTTATTTTGCGTATTATGTCAGAAATCTAAACCGCCTCAAGCAAAGCTTAAACAAAATCCGATTAAGCTGATTAATAAATTATACAATAACTAATTCATCGAAATATCCTGTGTCGGCAACTTAATCAATAGACAATGATGGATGTGTCTGTTTGCAGTCGCTTTAGTAATAAAATTACACGCTCGTTATGCCAAAATAGAATGTTACATCCACAAATGCCTGATGCTTCATAAATTATATTAATAGATACCGGTTTATGCACTAGCCAGAATTCATATCATTTAAGAATAAAATGCGATGTGTTTTGACATATTTATTCTTATGTGAATGGTATATGTACAATTTTATCCGCGTTTAAAGTCTACATTGAGGAAATACTTTTTACAACGACGTAGATTTTTCATTTGACTGTACCTTGCTTTACCTTTTTTAACCGTCGCGTGGGTTACATACAACTATTAGGTAGTTGTAATTATTGGGAGTTTACTGTGTTGTGTGTAGTTTATTTTTGTGACATTTTACCTCCGATTTTTATAGTGACCATCATTTAATAATCTTCAACGATATATGAATTTCGAGAAAAGTATTAGGATGTTTAAAAAAACAAGTTTTAAATACCAATTTACATCTGCGTATTCGGTTTTCCGAGATATGCCCCTCATTTTGACTGAGATGACTGAACTAAATAAATGTATTTGTAAAACTGACAGCTTTATTTACATAATGCTTCACAATGCCTACTAGCTTGACAAGAGCTTAACGACATGTCCATAGCATACAAAGTACGATGTGTTCGGATTTACATTTTCTTTTTTGAAAGCTTGTTCTGCTGATTGTAGGCGGCCATACTGAATAATAAGCAGCCATTTTGTTATCGATGTCCTTACGAAATCATAACTCATTAATTTAAATATAACAATATTTTTTAAAGTTTCAGGATTTAATTTAAACGTTTGAATCAACGATATATATTTGATAAAGATCTGAAGGTTACCAATTATAATCCATTACATTCTTCTTCCCTTTTAGAAACACAAAAATCGATCATCGTTCTAATGTTTAACTAACTTAATACTTCAACAAAAGTGTTTCATATTTTTAAACCCAGTAGAAACTAAGCCATTTCGTGTACCGTTAGACTGTAGACATAAGTACTCGTAATTCCGATGGGATTTCAATGCTATTTGGAACTCGTCAAATCTATTACGATCGCAACGATTTACGACACGACATTAAAGCGCCATATACACTATGTTATTTTTGTTATATAAGATTTCATGTTTGATAAAAAAGATAGTTTGCTACAGTATCGCATGAAGATTATTTTTATCTATTACCTTGATCACAAAGCTACCGCTATATTTATTATTATTAAATGTTTATTTTTAATAAGGAAAATTTTTGGAGCTTTACTCAAGAAAATTCCCCTAGATTTAAGTTTTTGAGGTCTTAAGGGTATTAAGTCGCAAATCGAACGATTAAAATGATCGATGATGCTTATCATTAAAGCGGTTGCTTATATTTCTATCCCCTTGTGATTAATATACGAAGCCACGATTAGATATTGACAAAGATAGCTACCGCGGTGTACAACAAAGCGTTGGTTATTACCTCAGATATAGAAATCAGTAGATTATTTCGTAGAAAACAATGCATACATATTTAAATTTTAAAGACTTTGTGATTCTTTGAAAGTATTTAATAGTCGTGTAACAATAATATCATAACGAACGACATGTTTGATAAAAATTTAATATCGATAATTAATTGGTAATAATATAATATGTTATAAAATAATAACTGGATAAAATTCCTATGTGAATCTGAACATCATAAATTTTTATTCACTACTATCTGTTATTGTGAAAATTCAAATACAATAATATCCATATATTAGCTGAGAACATTCATAACAAATTGAATAACGCTTGCTAGTGTACAAGGCCCTTAACCATTTCCATTTGAAATAAAAATAACGTAGGCGTTAAGTTACTGGTTATTTGATGGTAAGGGTCCAACTATGACGTCTGTAATGGGGGATTTAAGTGATTATCATTGACAGATTGATGGCCCAATCGAAACGTTACAGACTCTACGGTACTTTATGACTATCTTAAGAACATACGTACATATTAACGACATTACAACGCATTTAAGGATAACTTTTTTTATTGACGACCGCTTGGCGCAGTGGTAGATGGCGCTGTGTGTAAACGTCCTGAAAATATTTATATTTATTTATTTATTAACTATTTGACTAGTTGACGACCGCTTGGCGCAGTGGCAACACGACTGCCTTCAGCGCGAACGGTCGTGGGTTCGATTCCCACATCGGAAAAATATATTTGTAATTTACACTTGTATTTTTCTGACGTCTGGGTGTTGCTATGTATTGTATGTATGTATTTACAAAAGAAAAGTATGTATATGTAATTTATTCCGTTATCTAGTTGCCATAACACAAGCTTCGGCTTAGTTTGGAACTGGATGGCGCTGTGTATAAATGTCCTGAAAATATTTATTATTATTATTATTATTTGTGAGGAAAGTTTGTAAAGATGTATGTAAGCATGTTTGCTACTCTTTCACGCAGAAACTACTCAATGGTTTTGGTTGAAATTCAACATGCAGGTAAGATTAAACCCTGGTTACGACATAGGATACTTTTTATCTTGCTTTTGGTACAGTAACGAAAAAGCGCGGACAAAGCCTTTTTATGTACATATAAAACAAGTACAGAATTAAGACATCCCACATATTTAATAAGAAAATAAAAAAAATATCAATACGTAGAACTGCACAAATTTGCACACAATATCGCGGGTTAATTGTTAACAAGCCGATGTGCGAGCCTTTCCGAAGAAAATAAACTTTTTTCCTTCGATTGAACCAGTTTGAAATGCGGGAATCAAGTTCATTGCTATAACGAGCAGACAATCTAATTGATGTTCGATTGACCTACGTTATAACTTATACGTTACTTGTACTGTATCGATAAACTTTTTGCTTTTCCAACTTGGTACTGAAGGTACTATGCCAATGGTTTTAATTTAAATATAATTTGTATAAGATATTGTATCGGCTACGATGGCGCTGTTCTGAATCGCGCTAAAGATTGTTGTTTTAAACTTCTCCACATTAAACCATTGGAGATAGCTTGACGGTGGTTCGTTTAGTCAGGTCGTTGGTCGAAAATTCTTGGTTATCTTTGTTATACCTTTGGTTTAGAGTAAAGTTTGGTTTACATTCCTTCGTCCTCTATATAAAATCTAATGCATCTTTGAAGCATCAAAAGATTATTAGCAAGAACGTAATATATTACGTATCCTTTACGTATTTAGCGTTAATACATATCTGCTCTAATACTATCTGATGAAGATCTTTAAGCAAATATTCTATTTAGAATAAAAGTGTTACTACAAATTATTTCAGTGTACATCTACGAGTATAATTGCTTTTTCGGTTTACCGTATCGGTTCTTGTTAAGATCTTTTATCGAGTTGACCTTGCATCGAACCTTAAAAAGAGATAGCATTTAATTTTACTCGTGGGTGAAAGAGAAGACGCCATGTGCTTACTAACAAGAAAAATATCCAATTACAGAAGGTCTTAAACGCCAGACATTAACAATGAATTATAAAACATATTTTGTTTACAAACGATGCATTATTAAACAAACAAGATGAAACTTTTTTAACTATTTTATCGACATCACTAACGAGAATGACTAAGACTTACTTCTCCGTTGGTATGGAACTTTGAATCTTCTGTTTAAGAAATAGGGTTGATTTTAAATTTAAATTATCCAATATTCTCAGGTGTCTACTAAAACTGATCTAAAATTTATGTTAATTGGATTTCGTAGCCAACGTTCAAAGACCGGAGATGCGAGGGTTATTTATGTTACAAATATATGTATAGTTTATATAGTACTTTGTATTTTAAACAATTAATCTGTTAAGATTCAGATCTGAAAGGACTAGGTTGGAAGAGTATGATCGAAATGTAAAAATAAACTTTTTATTTCGCGTAATATACATAACTAGCTGTTGCTCGCGACTTCGTCCCCGTTGATTTGTTTTTCCATTATTTCTTCGCTCCTATTAGTCGCAGCGTGAGGTTCTGTAGCCTAAAGCCTTCCTCGATAAATTGTCTATTCGATAAAAAAAGAATTTTTCAATTCGAACCAGTAGTTCCTGAGATTAGCGCCTTCAAACAAACAAACAAACTCTTCAGCTTTATATATTAGTAATATAGATGAGGAGAGTATGCTTTTTCAAAATCAAAGGAGATACTACAAAGGTAATATTTCTAAAGAAAATGCAATAATTCATTTAAACCATTTGCGTGGTTAACATTTCTTGGTAACTACAACTATGTGATTAAAAAAGACTAACTTGAATCCAGTATACATTGTATTATACATGTATACCATTGACGGCTGCACGGTACTTAATAAGCAACATTGTATGATACAGATCGATTGCCAGTTATAGTACGCGTCACGAATCTTTAGCGTTGAACGAAATCTGCGCAGAAGTCAAAAATAAGGTATCGAGGTAGCGGTGCGGCGCGCGGCGCGCGTGATCGTCGGGTGCGCGAGCGTTGATTGGTTGTCCCAGTCATGTTGTCTTTCTCGCATCAATACGTCAATTACGAGCGCGATTCTACCGATGCGCAACTATTCTCGTCAATCGCTAAACATAAATGACGCGTACTATAAGCTCAGTAAAAAACTTCACTGATAAGAAAAAATGAAAAGCACGAAAGTCACAACGCAGTTACACTGGACAAACGAAGTGTCATTACTTTAAAAAAGTTTATAGAAATTTAAATACAATAAAAAATGTGATTTAGCATAACAATGACATTCATCATTCTTTTGAATAGAATCAAATTGACGTCGTATCGATAGGGTTAAATAAGTACCCACTAGCATTCCTCTTTAAAGTGGGAAATTCTCTTAGGGGTACCAAGTTCTCTCACTATAATCAAAATGCTCAGGCTGTTTCGTGAGCCTATAACCTAGTTAAAATTTACTTGCACACTAGGAAAAAAAGACCTAGTCTTTAGTAACAACTGTTGCACCTTCCTGAAGGTTTTAATTTTTAAATTTGTAAACAATTTACTATATGTCGTCCATTTTAATCTCTTAACAGACAAACGGCCAAATACTCATACGCAAATTAAATTTAAGCACGTCTTAAGACTCGTAATTTTGACAGAATTGTATGGGGAACTGTCAAATCGGACAAGTTTAAGTTGTACTTGAATTTAAGTTGCGTTTCAGTATTCCAGCGTTAGGATGTAATTTAAAGAAAAGCACTACTAATTTTGTATTCAAATCAGATGCCTTTTCCTCTACTTTTATAATTGCCGTAAAATAATTGTATGTTTGATACAAAATACCGTGGAACGTGTTCTAGTACTAATCAGATGTCAAAACGTTAACGATCGTTTTAGGCGGACGGTCGAAAACGTTCCGATAAATCTAATGGGTGATTACGCGTTTGATGATGCCGCCCGATGCAAAATACAGTTCAAAGTAACCGCCGTAAGGCGTCAGCTACACTGTATAACGAGAACGGTTATCACCTTTTTGCTTTGAACTCTTGGATGTATATTTAACTAGCTTTTGCCCACACAACTTGGATGTATATTTAACTAGCTTTTTTCATATAAACTTTGACACCCCCTTTCCCCCTTATAACCCTTTTTTTCCAGTTAAAAAGTGACCTATGTTACTCTCCATCTTTTCAACTAACTGTATGCCAAAAATCAGGTCGATTGATTGCTAAGCTACGGCGTGAAGGAAGAACAAACAAACAAACACACTTTCATATTTATAATATTAGTATGGATAATTGAGCTGGACTTAAGAATGGTGACGATGCTACTTTAAGGACAAAAAGTTATAAACATAAGTAATGGCAAATACATAGAACTTCATGAAACTAGCCTACATAGTAAGTTATAGTAAAAGTTATGAACCGTTACAGCAATACAACAGTCACTAATGTACCAACAGTTCGATTCTACAAAGAAGAACTAGCAAGAACCTCAAGTGTCTTATGAGCGAAAGCTCATTGCAGCAGGAATAGCTGATATCCTTCTAATTAAATAGTTAAATATCTGTAAATTTAGTTAAGTACAAGACATCCCAAGGTTTTACCCTTTGTCATTCGGATTTTTCATACCCTTTGTCACACTGTTATGGCCCTTCAAGATGAAGGGCCATAACAGTGTTAGAATTTTACTTCAACCAAACATGCAATCAAATCTTTTTTTCTCATAAAATCAGTATAGGAAATCTATCTTTGTATTCGTGGCTGATGTACCAGTGAAGAACGTGCCTAAGGCCCAAAATTTGGTTGCTATTGCCCTCGTGTTTTATACCGCCATAATTAAATTTTCGAGTTACGCTCCTAACAAGTATTCGGCGTGCTTGTTACAATAATAGCTTTTATACTGTTTACCGATTGGCTCAGTTTATATGCTTTTTGATGTTGTTTCGAACCTTCGAATAAAATGGTGCTTATTTGTAACAGCGTAAAGGTAAGATAAAAGACCTACCTAATAAAAAAAGATTATAGGACTTTGAATCAACAATGACGTTTACTATAGAAATGACTAATGTGTACCATCACTAAGGGAATATTTGAGTATAACGTAAAGAATTTTGGGGATGGGGTTTTTGTATGGCGCTTTACAATGTATTAAAAATTTTAATCCATACTAATATTATAAATGCGAAAGTAACTCTGTCTGTCTGTCTGTCTGTTACGCTTTCACGCCAAATACTAATATTATAAATGCGAAAGTAACTCTGTCTGTCTGTTTGTCTGTTACGCTTTCACGCCAAAACTACTGAACCGATTGTAATGAAATTTGGTACACAGATGGTCTAGAGCCTGAGAAAAAACATAGGCTACTTTTTAGCTGGAAAAAAGGGGTTCAACGTTGATATAAAATTCCACGCGGACGGAGTCGCGGGTAACAGCTAGTATTTAATAAAAAATACTATACATAATACATATAGATACTTTTTTAACTTAATTATGACTTAAATGGTCATTTAAATGATACGTAACGTTAAGAGGGAGATACGAGTTAAAATAAACTATTAAAATAAATAAAATTAGATACATATCACTACATAGTATCAAAGTCGCTTTCTCTGTCCCTATATAATATATGCTTAAATCTTTAAAACTACGCAACCGATGCTTGTGCGATTTTTTAATAGATAGAGTGATTCAAGAGGAATATGTATAATACATGCGAACGAAGCCGGGGCAGGTCACTAGTTATAGGTCGCGTCACGTATCTTTAGCCATGAACGAAACCTGCGCAGAAGTCAAAAATAAGGTATCGAGGTAACGGCGCGGCGCGCGGGGCGTGTGATCGTCGGGTGCCCGAGCGTTGATTGGTTGTCCCAGTCGTGTTGTCTTTCTTTCTTTCAATACATCAATTACGAGCGCGATTCTACCGATGCGCAGCTATTCTCGTCCAGCGCTAAACAAAAATGACGTGACCTATACACCATAAAAAATGCCGCCATTTACATGTATCTGTATTCTTCTTTATTTTTTTGTATATGTTGTTATGTAAATTGACTTGTAATAAAAAAATTATAAATAAATAAATAAAAACAAACAGCGTTCTCATCCGTGGCAAGTCAGCACGTCCTATGTAAAGCATCTCGTTACATTAAAATTTATGATCATTTAGACGTCATTAACATACAATTGGCTATTATTTCGGTCCTGTAAACGAGTTATTGTTAGTCGTGAGATGATTATCCTATGTGGAGATTGCTCTCGCCTTATATGAAACCTGTTCTTGACTTACCCTAAATTCCATGCTATATATGTATGTTTGTGCGTGCACTTGAAAGGTGTTCACGAGATAATTAAATAATAACTATATCATAATTGTGGACCGTGTCGGACGTGTTTCTTCAAATTTATGAACGTTAAAAAGCGTTCTGCGTGTAGATTGTTAAGTTTTGGGTACACTTCAAATTTTATAATTAAATTTAGTATGTTTATTTTTTTAACTGGCGATCTTATCAGTAACTTTAATAAAAAAATCGACTACGAATAGAAAATTCTATGCAAATTTAATATGAAATTATTTTCTTTCTTCGGCACTACTACACCAAACTTAAATGGGACCACAAAAATGCTTTCTTATAAAAAGAATTCTCGAAATACCCAAGAAAAATTTCCGTGGTAACAATTAACAAACACATAAAAATTGCGAACCCAGATGAATTAAGTACCTCCTCCTTTTTCGAAGTCGGTTAAAAATGATTTGACCACAAACTCTATTAGATTTTATGTTTATAAATAAGTGATGCTATTTCAAATTACATTAAACTACGCCTCACATTACACAACTATATCACAGTAGGAGTTGTATAAAATAGACACTCATTATGGGCATTAGTAACAGATATACGAGACAAAATTCTTGTTAAGCCGTATCTAAGATCGTAACGAACGACATATAAAAATATCTTACAGCAATAAAATAATTTGTAATGCCGGATTTATCGTCTCTTTCACGCGTGCTGGGCGCGGGTTGGAGTGAAAAAGTCGGAGATAACAATAAAACCTTAGATAGTGGGATCCCGGAGCGCAGACATGTGCATCTGCTTAGCTGGAAGACGCGTAGATAACATTTCGAATATGGAATC
>JADANM010005346.1:2862926-2891060 GCA_026213755.1 Eurema hecabe | reverse complement strand
AGCTTGGAAATAAATAGTACCTATATGAAGATAGGTATATCATATAGGATCGGTTGTTAAAACTGAAATTATTGTGCAGTGCAAAGTACTGTGATTACAAAACGCTGCGCCGTCAGAGCTTATTGCAGGATGATTGAAGACTCCGACGCAGTCCTGGAGCGAGCGAGACGGACATATTGGAGAGGCGAAGAGGGAAAGGGATGACAGGAGCTCAACATCTGATTAGCATCCCAATTACTGCGCGGGCGCAGGATCGAATCTGATTTAGTGCTGCTACTTGATTGAGGATTAGTGTCGACTTTTGAATTTAAATTATTTTAATTGGTACGTTTGATGAGTTGTGAAGTTATTTGTATTCTAATAAGCAGGTTGGAAATTATTAGCCCACACTTTGTGTGTATAAATTGTCCACATTTTTTAGTTTAATTCTTTTGTTGACCGTTAAATGTGTCTCTTTTATAACTCTAATAGAAACCGTTACCTCGTTTATACGTTAAATGAATTATGTACCGTTTTTTGTATTACTTTATGTAATTGAATAATCGACAGTGTATATTGTATTAAACCGTGATAATTGTATGAAATAATAACGTTTCCAAAAAACCTTATCAGGTTTTTTTTATAAGCAGCTCAAAATAATACCTTTTAATATGTGCCACCAGTGCGATATTTACACTGCGATATCCTATTTATTTTATCGATAACGAGCCAGATTTGTGATACGCGGCACAACCCTACTAACGAGCGGCGCACTCGAGGCGGGACGTTCGTGCTAAGATTACATCGGCAGCCGCAAGGAAATTTAAAATAAACAAGAAATTATGAACTGGCCCTTGATTATATGCCTCGAGACGGACCTAGCCAGAATTCCTCAATTTGTCCGATGTGTAAAACTCTTTGGTGTAAGACTTTTGCATGATGTACATCGTTACCAATGACTTGTATTTTTTTGACGTATCTCTCTTTGGCTTTTAGGTATTTAGATTAAAATATCCTCGGTATCATCAACTATATTTAAAAATAATACTGAACTATACGACAATAGAAAGCTTCAGCTAACTACCTATCTAAGTATAATTTATGACAAAGCTTAGAAAAACTTTCTATTCGTGATTAACATAGGCCATTTATTATTTTGACATCGCCAGTGACACCGCTTAAAGTACAGCTAATGCCTCTATTAACGTTAATCGGTTTTAAAGATCAATGAAATATTTAATATAGTATGTGATAATTCTGAAGCATATGGAACACTTTATTTTCTAATATTTAACTTTGCAGTAACTAAAAATGCGACGATCTTCTTCTTGTCAAAAGTCTCTACAAGCTATGTAAATACTTTTTCCTTATTCTTATTAATAATTATAATAATAATATTTAAAATAATAAAAATAATATAATAATTTCTCCTAATCCAAATCGATTTACGAGTAATGTTCCCTAAAGTTGTATATCACGTTCAATAAAAGAAATACTCTATCAAAGTGAGAGCGTCGAGGAAGCACGTCCAACCGCATAAGAAAACCAATTTCACATTACCCATTACGAAAACCACAAGTTAACTAGTTCCGTAGCCGTCTGTTATTATGTTAATAGACTTCAGTTTTGAAGGGCCTGTAGGTACGTTGTTAACAATTAAACCGGTACGCTTCAAGTGTCAATAATGCGATAAATACGTATAATTGATGAACGGCGTACGGCAGCTCGTTCAACATTCGACTTTTGGCTAACAATGTGTTGGCTGCTTTAATTAGTTCAGTACTTGAGTACGTACGAACGGGGATAAAGATACGGAATGTTGGTGGGGATTTATGAACCGATTTTTCCTTACTCTGGAAGAGTTTTGGTATGTCAAACATTTTTTAAAATATCAATTAAATCTATATAATCTAATTTGTTGGAAGTAAGTAGAACCATGTCAACTATTTTTAAAAAGCTATTATTTGACATACGATTTGGATTGTAGATTATAAATATTCATAAAAAACATTTTATGTCTGTCATTTGCTAACATTAACTAAAATAAAAACGTATTTTGGTACAAAAATTCAACGACAGAGATAAACAAGGTGCATAACAACTATGAACATGAAACATTAATATCTGTCGAGGGCCCATCAGATATAGTATCAAAGAATGCCGACCTCACATAAATCTACGTGAAATTATCATAACGAGTTGGTTATGTTAGAAAAATTCTGGCTTTCGAAGATATTAATAACGTCCGGTAGATGAGACGGTTTTACGATATTTTGGGATGTTACATTTGACAATATTTATTGATTCCATTTTCTACTAATAGAGGCGGAGATCGGAATGCTCTATGTAAATTTTCCTTCTTGAATATTATCTATAATAATATCTTTATAAAGTGTAAATTATATCAATATTATAAATCATTCGAAGAGTGTATAAATTTTCTTGGTATCCGATAAACAAAAAGTTGTCGTAGTTGCCGAGTCCCGCATAAGGCTCTCGATAAGGCATTGCTGAATCTTATTTGACTTACAAAGTGCGAAGTGCAAGTAAGAAGATTTTATCATACGCCGAAACCCTTTATACTGCGGAATGTACAAAAAGCCGTCGGTCGAAACTCGAAAGTGACTTTCGAAGGGTATCAATTCGGTTCCATGTAGCTGAACCATTATTTATGTAAAAATGCAACGCGCCAGGTTTTTTTGACGCTGACTCTGACTCAGCTCACTAGACTGTAAGTAATTTGCTGAAGCCCTTGCAACTTAGCCCTAAACTGTTTTTAAATACATAGCTATTTACTATCTACAATATCACATTCGCAGTCTTAGAAAAAATACTTTTACACAATAATATCATGTAACATTGGTAACTGCATACATGTAAATTTTGGACCTACATGTCTTTTAATTGTACGTAATTGGGTATCGATTACATCGACATTAGACAAAAGTTATGAAATAGGTTTAGGAAAACTATTTTCATAATGGATATATTTTCGTGTTATGGCGTGCATATGTCTGACGGTTAACCTACATTGCGAGTTCAGTTTTGACTAATGCATGGAACACATCAACTTCATGATTGATTGAACATAGGTTAAGTGGTTAGCGTACTTTTCGTAACTTCAGGTTGAACGTTGTGAAATAAGCAATTTGCAATACAAGAATAAACACCTACTGATTGTAGACCGTCTTATAATATGTATTAGGTATTATGATAATAGTTATAACACCTACTTAAGTATGACTATTAATAATTATTGATCGATGACCAGTTAGGTGCTGTTTAAAATGATTTTGTTTTTTAATATCTAGATATGTAACACGTATAGGTATATTGTTTTGTTTTAACTTAAAATTTAGACCAGAATATCATGTCCTTATAAACTCTACTACACAAGAACACGTTCCTTTGACCAAGTGAGAAAACACAATACGTATTATACTCGTATATTGGTGACAAAGTTTGGGATAAGCCATAAAATAGCAGGTATCGGGTTCTCAGAATTTATTGTAATTCGTAACAAGGTGTTATAGTCAGATTTACAAGCCATTGTTACGTAGTATTATTGTCAGTTTGCAAATTTTTTGCTTAATGTTTTATTGTCACCTTTTAACAATGTTGAAATTTGCAAAGTTTACATTTCTTTGGACTTTCTATGTATTTAACAATTGGATTTTAAAATATTGTGCGACATTTACAAAGTCGTTCAGGTAGACGCGTTATGAAACAGGGACATAATAAATATGTATTTAGAAATTTAGTTTCTTTACCAGTTATGGTAATATCCTGTGAATTTTTTTTGCCGAAATGTACCCCGTCTAAAAATAATACATTTTAACAAAACGTGGACAGGAAATTTACTTACCAAACAGATGCAGCTAAGCCGAAGTAGTACAGAAGCAGGAATACGACAGCACAGTTAGGGTTAGCCAAGCCATCATGTGCTAATAGCATTCTCGTCGGTGATGTTGAGTCCTTTGCGCATCCAGCCGCGGTACGGCCCGCGGCCGCGCGCACGCCCCAGCCAGCTGCGGCAGCACACCTGCACAGCGCTACGAGCACCAAGGCTCTCTCTCCAGCACCACCTCGATCTCCACAAGCCAATTGCGCAATGACCGCAGCTAACGTACACACAAAACTTAACGCTGCCCATGTAGCCAACCAAACTTCCGCAGCCTTTCGTTCGCCCGATTCCCATAACACTTCAGCATCGCAGTATTGCGCGCAACGACTCGAACCTCTCAACCATATCCAACTGTTTGGTTTTAATAGTCTTCGACATGCACTTCTGCTGTTAGCGCTTGAAGCATCTAAAGGAATATTTCCTGAAGATGGTGTCCTTTCACCGGGACCTTCCATGCACATGTGTTCGTGATTATTTTCAGTAGGAAAGAGGGAACAGTCTAACTCAGCTGGCCACGGGAAGCCAAATCCTCTGAGTACGGGATAACACCTTTCGTAAACACTCTCACATAGTCCTCTACATGGTCCGATCGGTAAAGCCACTTTATCCGTACACATTGGAACGTAAACTGAACACAAAAATAAATGTAATTGAGATGAGCAGCCGTACTGTACGAGAGGGCTGAAAGTCTGAAGTGTAACGTCCGCATCTGCTTGCAGGGAATGTCTAGCCAAATTCGGCATCCCGGTTTGGTTGTATCCTATATTCTTACACATCGCAACTTTAATGGGTTCACATAGCCGCACAGTGGCTTCTGATACAGAGTTTGCGGCTAAAGTTAGTAAGATCATCGCGCTAACACACTTCATTTTGATATATAACACAGTCACAATTCACAAGAAACTTTTCATAGCATCGTAAAGTTTTCGCGCACGTTTGAAACAGACCAACACACGACCATCACCGTTCGCGTCTTTTGACGTTCTGAAATTGAAAACAAACGTCAAACGAAGCTCGCAGCTCGCGTGAAGCGTCAAGCGGTCACTTGGATGGCGGGGCGCGGGGGACGCACACTATAAACTACAAACAAAAAGGTCTGCCTGGCCGGTGGCAGGTAGAGGTATGCAGAATGCTCGAAAAAATTTAAAGAAACTTAGGAAGTTTCGTTTAGCGGACATCAAACTTCCGTTTTGGTTTTCGGGCATATAATATTGTTATATAAATTATATTTGTCTCAGCAAAAACTTAAGAAGTATCCTAATATAAAAATAATCGTTCAATTATTAAATCAGATATTATTTTAATAATTACTAGCCAAGCCCTGTGGTTTTACCCCATTTATGCATGTTCATGTAGTATAATACAAAAACCTTCCTCTTGAATCACTCCATCTGGTAAAAAAACGGTTGGTTGCGTAGTTTTAAAAATTTAGGCATTCAAACGGAGAGCCAGAGCTCAGAAGCAAGCGATTTTGTTTAATGCTATGTAATGATTGGGATTTTTTATATATTTTATATTATGAAGAGGGGAGACGAGCTCCTGATGGTAAGAGTAACGGTAGAGTAACGCCAATGCAGCGCTACCCGGAACTTTGCTACAAAGCCCAACTCCGTGGACAAGTAAATAAGACAATATTTTTGAAATAAATTTATTATACATAGTTTAACTACTATAATATGCATTACTGTATACTTTATACGAAACATAAATAGGTAAAAATAATGGTGAACATTAGTATTACAAATATTGGACCGAAATATAGATTTGTGTAATAAAGCTTTAGAGATACAAATGACGACGCATTCGGAAAAATTAAAAGTATTTACACGAAGATGGTGTGTACATTTAAAGAAAGTTGTTACATTAACCTTATTATATTTTACAACTCATTTTCACACTTCATTACTCTATACTATTTTATAATATACTTAAGCTAACGATTGCTAGCAAGGATAGCATAAAATATTGCCAGCTCAAAAATTTCAAAACTTTTTCAGATGACAAATATTATCTATCTACTTAGGTATAACAATCTTGTGTAAAACACATCACATAGTCTTTACTCTTTAGCCTTCCGTAGTCCATTCCGTTTTTACAACACCTAGGTTATAATAATATACAACATTCACAAATAGCGAAATCTAATTTATTTTTTTAGATTTTATTTTATATTTTCACAAAGCGTTTATATAAAAAAGGAATGCAATGCAAGCGGTTCTACCTCGATCTCAAAGACAATTAATAATACATAAATAGTATGGAAAAATATTACATTAACTTTAATTCAATCAATTTAACGATATTTAAAATATTTGTTTCAGGCTTATATTACGAAGTTTTATTTTTTAAATAAATTATAAACGATAAAGAACAGTACATATTTATTTTTAAATATTTTAAATTAATTTACGGAGTTACATTGTACTACTATTAAAATACTCTTATTGTTTATTTTAAAATATCCATCTACATTGGCATGGCTTCAGCTGAAGGATTCATATTGTTTTAAAAATTTTGAGGTAGATATTATTATCAAACCGAATTCATTAAATTGAATAAAGTTATAATTAGTTTAGTTATCCTATTTTGCCAAATAAAGGAAGATAGCACATAAAGTTTCTTGCAAAAATTTGGAAAGTGCACATATTTCGGACAGCATATAGATTTTTTTTAATCAATATAAATAGTGCTCGTTATTTTTCAAATATTTTAAAATAGCCTCTTTATATTAAATCAGCGTGGAATATACAAATTAATACCGAATCAAACGACACTTTTTTTGGATCACGAATCAAGGTCTTTCCATTATAATCAATATCACAAAAAAAATAAAATGTAACATAAATACGATCGTAATACAAAAAAATAATATGAGATTACCTATGTACGATTACATGAATGGAATATGTCTATTTACAGACAAAAGGAAAATAAATATAACTTAATATGACTCAATTACACGCACCGACGGCAGGTATTACATATATTATGGATAGCAACATTGTTCATACCGCTTTGTGTGAAAGGACAAAAATATAAATCCCTCAGGATATTAGGCGAGGAAAATTTTGAGCCGGTACGTGTAACCAAAGAAGCTTTCAATGGCACCATTGGAAAATAGTTCATGGGTGATTGCAATTCAAAATTGGAATTCGATCTCACCAGAATATAATTTCCAAGTAGCCAGCAAGGTGTAGGAAGGGCGGGGAGGGTGGGGAGGGTGACTAGACGGGTGTGTGCGTGTCGAGGCGCACGCGCAGCGCCTCCCGCTCGCGCTGCACGTCGGCCAGCTCGGCGCACAGCGCGCGGCACACGCGGTGCAGCACCGCGTTCTGCTCCTGCAGCGACTTCACGTCCGGGTCCGGCTCGCACGACTCGCGCGACGGCTTGCGGTACACCTCGAACGCGCCGTGCATCTTCGGGGCGTCCTCCCGGTTGTAGCCGAACCCTTCGCCTTCGTACTCCCGAGGCGCGAACGCGTCAGGTGGAAACGCCGGCTCGCCTTCACTCTTCTGATTGACCAGTCTCCTGGGAGGCGACGTGGCCGACGGCGACATGCGCGGCGGAGGTTGGGGAGGCGGCGCCGCACCTTTGAACCTATTCAGGTCTAAGGAGCTCGAGCGGGTGTGGTTGCGGATCGGTCGCGGCGGAGGGGGCGGCGGCGGGTCCTTCTTCGGCGCGTACTGCAGGGATTGCGGGCCCTCCTCCGCGTGCACGGAAGGCTCTCTCGCCGGCGGTGGCGGCAAAACTCCAGCGCTTTTCAGGGGCTTCTTCGGCTGAGGACGCTGGATAGACTTTATATCCGAGCTTCCATTGGACTGCTGCTGATCGTTTTGCAAGATTCGTTTGGGGCTGGTTAGCTCGAATGCGTGGGAAATATCATCCCGGCGGGGCGACGTGCTCGATCTCAAGTCGCCCTCGTGAGGCAGATTATTCGCTTCCGGAGTCACTCTCAAAGCCACGGGATGAAAGATTTTAGGATCCCTTTCTAGTGCAGATTTGTGAAAGTCAAAATTTACGGGTTTCGGGCCAGGACTGGACACGCTGAAGGTGGGCGAATCGACAAACTTCGTCCATTCCTTGTTATTGGCTTGTTGTTCCGGTTTGGGCGATAGAGACGATTGCCTCTCTTCCGACTTTTTAACTGGTTTACTTTCGTAAGGATCGTTGTTCTCAGGTTTAGGAGCAAAATTAAAATCACTGGATGTACCAGAATTAAACATGTCAGCGCCTAGATCGACTAGGTCAGTGGTCACTGCTTGTTGCGAGAAATGGGAGTCCACTTTCGGTATAAGACAAGCTGGCAGAACGTCTGGAACCGGTATATCGTTTCGCCTCAACACTATTAGATGCATGGCTATGCTAAACTCCTCCAAAGTCAACATTCCATCTTTGGTAATATCGGCCAATTGCCATATTTTACGCAGATCGGTAACCGGCAATCGCGACTTTTCGAAGAACATTCTGAAAAATGAAACAAAACCTTTTTTAAATATGTGACTTAACTAGATAATACATTACTAATTGTAAGAGAAAGCTTCATAGAAATTTACAAAAATATGTATATACTAGAAAAAATCTAATAACTTTTAAATTACTCTCAGTCATTACAGCCATTACGTTCGATATCCATGTTGTATGATTGGCAATTGCTTTAAAATAACTTATCCACCGTCTGAATTTTCAGGATAGCAAATCAACATAGTCTTTACAAAACTCCATCAGAATTGTTTATGGATATTGGCTTATTACAGTATTTTCGAATTAAATAAAAGCTTATAAAAAATAGAAAACATTGCTCTTCCATCACAGACTTAGTTGGTTTTGCATTACTTTAAATATTTAAAACTTGGTATAGTAACCGTCAAAAATGTTTAGCAATTGACGAGAATAGCTGCGCAATGGTAGAATCGCGCTCGTTGGTGCGAGAAAGACAACACGACTGGGACAACCAATCAACGCTCGCGCCGCACCACTACCTCGATACCTTATTTTTGACTTCTGCGCAGGTTTCGTTCACCGCTAAAGGAAATTGACGGTTACTATACCCATATTTCAAAAGCATCTATACACTTACCTGGCTGTAGGTCCAGATAGGAGTCCCCTCTCAGGCCTTAGTTGTGCAAACTGCGAAGCATAGTGTCTCGCTTGTGCCACACTCATTGCATACACTCCATCTACTTCACCTTCGCCTTCCTCTTCAGACGAATGTCTATCTGACGATTCTTCTTCAGTACCTTTGTTAAGACATAGTAGTTAAGAATTGAATAATATAACCACAAATAAATGTGTAAATAATATTATTTATTTTCAAAAAATCTATGTCTATCTGTAATATGTATGCATTGATGTTTAATCATAAGCTTCCTCTTATTAAAAAACTAAGAGTCAAAAGATTTGTATTATTAAAAAGCTTTATAAAGTATGTTAGAGTCAGTAAATACAGCCCAAGAGGTAAGTTATTTAACTTTATCCTGATCAGTCTGTTGTCCTAATTAATATTGTAATCAGGATTTTAAACAACAATTATGCGAAGTGAGATAATTGATATATTTGGCAAGACTGACATCATCTCTTCAGTGCATTTACTTATCTTATCTCTGATTAGTAATATAGGTCCTACACCCATCAAAGTTTATGTTATTTACAGAATCACTAGCTTCTATTCACAGCCTTGTGTGCATAACATCAATATAATCTTAACTAGATATAACTAGAACTAACTTTATTTTCAAAATAATGATTTTAATATTAAAAAACAGGACATATTTTAGTACTAAAATTCTTAATTTATTTACAAATTCAATTGAAACCAAACTATACCTATTTATATAAATTTGATTGGCTGAACAATACATGTTATTTACATATAATTGCAATACATGTAATTAAAAAACCTATTAAAAGTTTTTTGAGTAATTTGATGAAATTTGTAAAAGGACTGAAATGGAATATTACCTAATAGTCTAGTGTGTTCTTCTGCGGTGTTTGTTGGCCAGACACCTCGTCCCGTAGCACTGTGCTCCCAAACTGGATGCACTCGTTCTGCGACACTATTAGTCGGAGTTGGACTTTCACTTGCCGTACTCCACGGTGATCCAGTCTTGGCTCTTCTCTGAAAGTAATTATAGTAGTAAGTTAATTTTTTTTTATCAAGATTACAATGGAAGTTTACTGTGCACTATATTACTATATTACACACACACAGATATCACAATTATATAGATGTATTGGATGAACATCAATTTGAGTTACTGCCTTTTGAATCTAATAATTAATTTAAGAAATGACAAACTTTAGGTTATATCTATAGTCTTAGCCAGATGTGAAATTAAGTACTGTACCAAACTATGCCAGTGGGGATTTAATATTATAAGAACTATATCTTTACAATTTAGACAAAAAACATAAATCAGGCCAATTAATGTATTAGGTACATTATTTAAAAGTTTATTATCAATCAAATAGACTCATTAACCCCAATGATAAGATCTAAACCATTTCATTCAGGTTTATGTATTTTATAATATCATATAGAAACAGTTATCAAAGAATGCACACATTGTAAGCACAAGATAAGATTGAATTACAGAAAAATAATTATGTGAAATATTAGTACACACTAGTGTGTTCGTTAAAAAAAACACCATTTAATTAACATATAAAACTATTAAGTGTACACTTATCTCCCAAGTCGTATTTAGTATTATTGCAGCCTACAGCTAAAATTGATTAATAATTAGAAAATACTCACCCCAGAGCCACTTCTTTGTGACATAGTTTCAGATTCAATTTCAGAATCAGTACTTAAAGCTTCAGTAGCATCATGAGATAGGGTTGGAGGGGCATCACTGTCTGACAGATTTGACGATACTCTTATTAACTCATATGCACCAAGATTCCTTTCCACAAAGTTTCTTTCCCTTTTAGAAATATGCTGCTCCTTAGGAGAATTCGATAATTGTATTAAATCAGCATTAGCGTCCGAGTTTAAAGCCCAAGTAAACCTCGGCAGAGGAAGGTCTAAAGGTGTTGACAATAGTTCAGGTTTCAATGCCATGTTTGTTTGATGAGCTGCTATAAGTTTTAGTGCCGAATAAAATTGCTTTCTATTCATATGATTCAATGACGTACTGTTATTAGGCGATACACTTATGTCCATGATCTGGAATATGTTAAAAGAATCATAAATTAACTAGTTTACAACTTTGACTGTGTAAATAAAAGCCTGTTGTAGATATGTACATACCTGTCTTAGTATTTCGTTAGGTATATTTGATGATCTAAATAATTCTGTAGCTTTTAAAATAGGTATTTTACCGTTCGATTCTTCATCGCAACATAAAAACAAATCACCGAAATATCTCATCTCGGTTTCTGTCAAATTGAGATCCTCCATTATAAAGTATTCACAACTATTTGTTCTTGTTCACTTCTAATATTAATTGCTTTTGAACCCGAACATACAAGAACTCATTATCTATTGATATAAACCATATTAATTAATAAATAAACGGGTTAAAAATTTTAACTTCACAAATTTACACGAAGCAAACGAATATGTCATTGACAGCTGCCTGATGTGCCCGAGGCCATTACTGTAAAATACAGATAACATCATAACATAGATGGTAGTAATTGTTTAAATCAAATAGTGATTACTCGCAAAAAAAAAGAATTAACTGTAAATACATTTGTTCCGCATAATGCGAAAAAATGCTTAACATTGGATGTTTTAACTAAATCTTTCTCCATTCATCCATATATCGAGAATTTTCAAAAGTATCATGCAGTGATTTTGCTGGATGTGTCATTGCATCTGCAGTGCCAGAAAATTAACAAATATTTTTCTTTAATTTGACTTTGATCGAAATGTCGCACTATGCTCTGTGATTGAAAACCTAGGCCAGGTTTGGATAATTATTTAAAATTATCAAAACATATCATTATTATTAAAAAATAACTAGGATAGGTCTCCATATTATTTGAAATAGTTTCAGTTTTGAATATGGCTTTAAATTTGTATTAAATAATTATTAATTGATGTCTGTTGCATTATCTTTAAAATTATTAGTCAAGATCCTCTAAAAATTTACCTAATCAAATTTACTACATTATTTATCTTTTGTCTAAGATAAAACAAATTTAATATTGTAATTATCATATTATGTAATAAGATAGTGAAATATTAACTTCTCATATACCTTTAATTTTAAGGAATCGCACACCTTTTGATTTTTTTACTGGCAGCCCGCAACATGAAATTTTTTTTTCAAGTTGAAAAATAAACCAATGAAACCACATTTTAGATCTTAAATAAATTTATTTTTTAATAAACAGCGCAAATACTTTTACACAGATATATTAATAGAGAAATTAAAAATTACACATGCACACTACTGTCAAAGTAGTATAATAATAATTTAGAATAATACACATCTATACTTATAACTTAAACAATATAAGCGTCGCTAATCTCGACATTACAATCGTCTCAATCTATAACAGCTATTTAATCCCTAGTTTGGATGTACTTGATAAGATCAATGACACGGCTGGAGTAACCATATTCATTATCATACCAGCTGATGAGCTTGACAAAGTTGTCATTCAGAGAAATTCCAGCTGCGGCATCAAAGATGGAGGAATGGGAGTCGCCAACAAAGTCGGTTGAAACAACTTGATCTTCAGTGTAACCCAGGATGCCCTTGAGTGGGCCATCAGCTGCTTCCTTAACCTTCTGCTTGATGGCATCATAGCTGGCAGGTTTGCCTAAACGGACTGTGAGGTCGACAACAGATACATTAGGTACTGGAACACGGAAAGCCATACCAGTCAGCTTGCCGTTGAGAGCAGGGATAACTTTGCCTACTGCCTTAGCAGCACCAGTGGCTGCGGGAATGATGTTCTGTTGTGCGCCACGGCCATCACGCCACAGTTTGCCTGATGGTCCATCAACTGTCTTCTGGGTAGCAGTGGTGGCGTGGACAGTGGTCATAAGACCTTCAACAATCTCAAAGTTGTCATGGATGACCTTGGCAAGGGGAGCAAGGCAGTTGGTTGTGCAGGAAGCATTGGAGATAACCTTGAATGATGGGTCATAGCTTTCGTGATTTACACCAACAACAAACATGGGTGCATCAGCACTGGGAGCAGAGATGATGACCTTCTTAGCTCCACCCTCCAAATGGGCAGATGCCTTGTCAATTGTTGTGAAGACACCAGTGGACTCTACAACATATTCAGCTCCAGCTTTGCCCCAGGGGATGGCTTTGGGGTCCCTTTCAGAGAAGACAGCAATCTTGTTTCCATTGACAACAAGGTGGCCGTCAGCAACCTCAACTGTGCCCTTGAAACGTCCATGGGTGGAGTCATACTTGAAAAGGTAGACCATGTAGTCAAGGCCAATGAAAGGGTCATTGATGGCTACAACTTTGGCTCCCTTCTCGATGGATGCACGGAGCACCAGGCGACCGATGCGGCCAAATCCGTTGATTCCAATTTTAGACATGTTAGCTGAAACAAAAAAGACTTTTAATGAAGCAATAAACCATGCATATTAAAGGAAAAATATTCCTTTATAACAGCTTTAATACAATAAAAAAAAATATTAAAAGTTTTGCAAGAGACATGTGTGAAGTCTATAAATTATAAATTATGTGATTGATGTAAAATAAATAAATAAATTGAATAATGTGTAAAAGTTGGTAAGGTTATTTGTTAAAAATATTTAATTTATTCAGACCTTTTCACCGGCCTTTTATTTAAAGCGTTTAAATTAACAAATAGTCGCTTTAAATTATAACGTCAATCGATTCTATCTATACCTAGACAGGTACCTCCTAGTTCTTGTTTTATATACCGGCTTAATAGAGGTCAACCTAAGGTCATAGTATTTATTACTAAATTAACGAAAAATCTTAAAGAAAACGTTATAATAACTTATAGTAATGGCTCATGATCACATATTTTATGCTACTTTTTACTAACTTACTGTAATGATTAATTTATAAGGCGTTTCTAAATCCAACCTACGTGTAAAGATGACGCAAAATAAGTTAGCATTATGAATTTTAAAATAATTTTAACAATTGAATGAAAAAAGCATGAAATAAAAAAACTATAAATATTTCAAGACACAATTACTTACCAGAGTAATTTATTTTAATTCAGAAATATCACTGCCGTACGCACCCAACAAGATGGTGTAACGAAATGTCAGCTGAAGGACGGTCGCCGGTAATCGACATTCGTTGGCTGCGTAATCTGTATTTACAATACAGATAATATTAATATTTTGTATAATAACTTTTTTATCTTTACTTCGGACTTGTACAGCGGGACATTTAAACTTCAATTGCATCATTTTGTGAGATATTCAAATTTCAGACCCCATCCGATTTAAATGAGAAAATTTTAAGCTACTTCTGAAATTTATAAATGTTTGCAATTCGTTTAAAATTTGGTAATGGTTGTAAGGCTGGGTATAAATGGATTTGGTCGAATTGGAAGAGTTATTTTTAGGACTTGTTTTCAAAACCGTGACTTCGAAGTTTGTACTGTATAAAAACTTTATAATTTTACATTAAATAAAAACTTTAATTTGAATATATTGCAGGTTGTGGCCATTAATGATCCTGCTATTGATATAGAATATATTTGCTATTTAATTAAATTTGATTCAACGCACGGAAAATTTCGGGATATTGTACTATTCACTGGAAATGAAATAAACATTGACGGTAAGTCTGGTTTGGTAGGCTCTTGCAGCACTATTTATTGTCTTACGCCTTCATAACTTGAATAAAATATGTGTTATTTAAGGTAAAACAATAAAAGTATTTCATGAAAAATTACCAACCGACATCCCGTGGTACAGCGTCGGTACTCAATATGTTGTTGAGGCGTCTGGAATGTTCACAAACCTTGAGAAGGCATCGGTAAAGTTCCATTAGCCATAGATGTTCACACAAATCTTGTCTACCATTAAATTACTGTTGACTGTTGAGCTCATAATAGATTTAGTACCTTATATCTGTTTTAAATCATACACTATTAATCTTCGATTTAGATTAATATCTATGGCTGCAACATTAATATGTTGCAGCCTCTACATATTCGGTAAAAAATCAACAGGTTGCATTAACTAGATCTTGAATGAATATGTCAAAAATAATTTAAATGTGTACAATTTTGATAACATTAAACTCGGTCGAAATTATTTATGGCTATGGTAACTTAACACCATCTTAGGTATAAATGTTATTAGGAGTCATAAAAATTTTCTTTTTTAATAAGATACAAGCATAGGTACAATTGAGTTTGTATTTGATAGTATTTAATTATGTAATATTTCGTCATTTTTGTTTATAGATGATTACTATAAATATTTTTAATAGATACATACTCAGTTTAAAACAAGATAATTTTAATGGTGTCACACCCACTTTAATAACAATGGGTCATCATGAGATAAAGTTTATCATTTCGTCACCTAAAGATGCCCAACCCCTAAGTCATAATATGTATTATAATGTTTTCATACGATTGATCGTATATTTATAGACAAAATACTTTTTATTGCATCAATAAGGAGTGATTTATTTACATTGTTTCAAATAAGGGCGACCTATATTTTTGCCCAAATAACCTGAACTAGGTGTTCTAGACGTGTTGCAAAAACTTATATCTAGCAGTACCTACATACGAATATTGCTATAATATATGAAGAACAAACTCTATAGCACTATAGATATATTTGTATAAAAATAATACTTAATTTTTCATTTAATAAATTGGACAAGAAGCCAAGTTAATTGACTTATAGCTTCATATTTTTCAAGGGTCACTTAAAAAGTGCAGGGGTAAAACGAGTTATAGTAACTGCTCCCAGCGTCGATGTTCCGATGCTCATAGTTGGGGTCAATGAAGATATGATCAGTATTGGTTAGTTGAAAAAGTATAATTTGTATGTAATATTATTAAAAAAATTATAGGCATTTTTATTTTGCTATAGATGCTATCTACCTCTAGTCTGACAATCGGCTTAGTTACTCCGATATCAGTAGTAGTCGATAAAGAAATTAAAATATTTTTATTTTTTATCATCACTGTCACTACATTACTATAATATTATCATAAAAGATATAAGTGCGATGAATACTATCTCTCCGAACTAAAATTTAGCTTTTACACATACATATAATGTCGTTTTTTAAAAATCAGTCAGAAAGAAATCATTAAAGGAATCGCACACACATACAACCATATAAGCACATCTATCTACCTGTACTTTTAAAGACCTGTTTTGAATACTTAACATCTACAACAACTAACTTTCACTTAAGAATATCCTACAAAAGTTTTTTCTCACAATGAAATGCCCAAGTCCTTAATTGACAATAGACACACACAGTTTCATATATTAGTTACTAGGGATCCGCCCCGGCTTAGCTGGCATATATTATGCATGTATTATACGTCTAAACCTTTCTCTTTCTGAATAAATATCTCATAAAAAAAGGAATTAGAATCAGTTGCAAAGTTTTAAAGAGTCCCCTATATCCCTATTGATGCCTAAATAGCGATATAGAGACAGAGAAAGCCACTATGTTTCATACTATGTAGTGATGATGATTTGGAGTATCTAAAATTATCGCAAAATTCTTTTTTATCAGTTACTCAGACGGCTGTCAATTGAGTTCAACTTACGATATTAAAAAACTTGTAAATTTCAATCATCAAATGCGGTGACGCCCATTTTTAGTTATAATAAACAACCATTCTTATGTTTGTATTCTGATATAGTGTAGATAGATTAAGAAATAATTGAGTATTGCTATTTTAACCTCTTGGTCTGTGAAATATCTTTTATCGAATTCTGAGAATATTAAAATTGTTGTTCATGAAATATTTATAACAATAACAGTGTTATTCATATTGAATGTATAGTATTATTTAATTTGCATAAAATTTCAGTATGAACTTAAATAAGTAGTATAGGTGTAAAAGCGTAACAGACAAACAGACAGTTATTTTCGTACTAATTGTATTATTTATTTTAACTAGCAAAGCAAAAGTAACACTAACTGAATTTAAATGATCAGAAATACTAGAAATTTAATTAATTTACCAAACTTGATGGAAAAAGAAACACTATAGTCTGTTTTACGAGAAGTATGGGAAACATTAGGCAATACCATTTAGTAGTTGTAGCAGCAGTAGTAGTAGTTTAGACTCGTTAAAACTTTCTTGCTTCTTTAAACTGATGAGACTTTCTAAATGTTTTTTTACTTTTAAGAACAAAAAGTAATATCATGTGCTTCGAGTACCCTGTACTGCTTGGCGCCCATAATTAAAATATTGGAAGATAATTATGGAGTAGCTGAAGGCTTTATAACTAGCATACACGCTATGACGCCATCTTTGAAGCCCTTGGATGGTTTGTGTTTGCGGGGAAAGGTATGTTGAAAACACAAGTATTATATATTAGAAGTATCATTGGTTGTAATCGACGTATTAAACTGCTCTTTTCAGTACTTTTTGATTACCTTAAAAATATAGAAATCTATTAATTAGATCAATAGAAAGTAGTAACTTTAATACTGCCTATAATACAAACTCTATAGAGATTTTACGGAATAACGTATAGGAGCCTTATTTATCTAGAAATATAGTATAAGGCCAGTATTAGAAAAAAATAATATTTAAAATTCACCTTATATTTCGCCTATAGCACTGGCGGGATCATAGAAGCATACACCAAAATATAATCCCAGCTGCGACTGGCGCCTGTAAGGCTCTCAACAAAATAATACCTCAGGTCAAAGACAAAATGTCTGGCCTGGCGTTCAGAGTACCCATTGTTAACGTGTCTGTTTTGGATATAACACTACGGTAAGTAACTATACGTAATACATATTAGAAAGACATTTTTATTCGTTACAACGAAGTTTAATTTGCATCCAGACTGAAAAGACAAACATCATTAGAAGACATTATAAGAAACGTTAAGAAACAAAGTGGTTCGACCATGAAGAACATCATCACGATATCCAACGAAGAGTCAGTGTCTTCGGATTATCTTGGGGAGAACCATTCTTGCGTACTCGACTCTACTTCCAGCTTGCAATTAACCCCAAACTTCTTTAAACTAATCTGTTGGTACGAAAATGAGCATTCGTACGCCTGTCGCGTCATCGATATCATACTTTTCTCCGAACGCCAATATAATTCCCCTCCTTCTTCAAGACTCACTCACATTCAATCCACATCTTCAAGAGGCACTACGACAGATAGCATCAAAAGCATGTTCGTTCCTAGACACTATAGCTTTGAAATGTACCCAAATATGGTGTATAGCGCGTCCCAAGACACTGGTTTCAAAATGAAATTACCTCTTAGACCTTCTCTGTCAAAAAACACTGCGATACATCGAAACTGTTCAACGAATGGAACCACCTTAAATCGCGTCATTAACAAAACGAATGAAATTTATAAAGTATGGAACGATGTTGAAAAGAACGACAGTCCAACACGGCGCAACACGAGTGCATTCTTTCAAAGCTGTATGGCATTTGGACCAAGTAGTTCGGAACGCAATAAAAACTTTAAGAACAAGGAACACCTTCAAAAGGTCAAAGAGGACTTTTCTAAAATGGTCAATTTAACTGAAAATTTATTAAGTAAGTCGAGCAGTAGTCGAAATAAAGTAGAGGTTAAAGAGCCAATACCGGAACAGATATTCATAGATGAATGTTTCAAAGAGCCAATTTGCACTGAAAATAAAACAAAAGAAAAGAAAAGCGAAAAACTCAATATAAAGCTAGGAAACATCCCAATGGCCGGTGATTTCAGTAAAGTCGAAAGCATTAAAAACATTTTTGAGACACATTATCCAGTGCCTGAGTCGTGTCATGATAAAGATATTATTAATATATTAAAACCAGTTACAACGGGGGATTTCTTTGAAAATACTTCTTTTGATACAATTTTAGCACAGAGTCCACAAACACGGTCTGTTTGTAATTCAAATGATGTAAGTTGCACTGTAGTTGAAGAAAAAGAAGAGGGGAAAAGTTTAAATATTTCAAAGGTCACAACATCCGATATCAAACCAATAAAAAGCAGGATTTTCGAGAAAGAAGATAATACTAAAAGTACGTCTTATACAACCATCAGTCAATATTTAACTGAACTCACAGCTACAACTCACAATGTGTTAAAGCTCATTGAAAATTCAGGCGTTTTAGATAAAAATAGAACGACGAACGATGAAGAAATTAATTCTTCTGAGGAAAGCAAAGAGTTCGAGGTAGATAAGAGTTCACCAACAGTAGAACAAACTTTAAGTGATACGTTTAAAATTAGTAAACAAAATAACAGTGAACGAATTATTCCTATTTCAATACCGTTTGAAACATGGAAGCAAGAGAAGGGGGATTACACAGCATTCAATGATGTACAATCAAAACAAAGAACTTTAGAGACTGTTTTACGAAAATATACGACGAGTAAATCCGACCCTAAATCTGAGGAAGAATTAAAGTTTGATGACGACCATATTAAAATGATAAACAAAGAAGATATTTTTGATAAATTAGACAGCGCTAGTGGCACAGATTCAGAACACTCATTCGAATTGAATGAGAAGAAATCACAGATAATAAATATCACAGATTTGACTAACTCCATTGAGGATTTAGCAAAATTAGATAAAATCTGCAGAATAATAGAAATTTCGGATGAATTGTCGGATAAACTTTTTTCAGCATTAAACGAGTCGAATTCTGGCGATATCAAAAAGAAAACTTGGTCTTTTAAAGATTTGTGTGAAAGGCTCAAGTTAGATGAGTTTTGTAACAAAGTGTTTGGTCAATGACAAAGCTAATTTGTAAATAAAAGATTTCATTTTATAAAAGGTGTTTTACTTAAGGCACTTTTATATGTGTACTTATGGCATTTGATTATGCGGTAAACTGTAAAACATTCAATGTATAATACTTAAAAAAACTTAATAAAGCAGGTACTTGGAGTTTCGATATGCTGAGTATGTAAAGAATTATAAAATTAAGAATTTTAACTTTACCCTGTAGAATGATAAACGAAATCGGTATTTTTGAGAAGCTTAAAGTTGAGATTTATGATGGTTTTGGAGAATATAGCGTTATCTAAGTCTACAAAGTCAGCAATAACTACGTTGACGGGCGCTGGGCCCTTGGAATGTGAGGGGGGGCCTGGAGAAAACTCTGCAAGCTTGGGATATACTTCATTCTTTACTGGCTTTGCACATTTTTCTCGTAATGTTGATACCCATCTGAAAAAATTAAAACTCCAATTAACTAAGTTTTTGAAGTTTAAATTATACAAAAATTTCTACAAGCACACTACAGTGTTGCTAAGTGCATAACTCGATACCACTGAATCCATTTCGAGATATTTTTTTAATATACCTTGAATTATAACAATGGTACTTAAGCAAAGAAACTCTGGGTATATAATTTATTTAATCCTTAAAGTTACACATAGGATAAGTAGAGCAAAACATGGTTGCCACAGGTTTTAACATACATTATATATTACGATATATTTTATCTATGTTATTTTTATAATATAAATATAAATTTTTAATAATAATATAAATAACTGTATTACCTGAAGACAATGAATGCTGGTGTGGGTGTTAATACTGCTTGGTGAACGAACCCCATCCCAGGATGACGTTTGACATGGTTAAGAAAATTCAATAAGCCATTGATACTATCTTGCTGCGGCCATGGAGATGGCAACATTTGGGGTTGCCAGAACTCGCCACTTGCATACACTGATTGATGTCTGTATACAACAATTATCTATAAAAACAATATTTGTTAAGAAAATTATGTAAAATTGGCATTTAAGTAACATGATACTACATGATAAAATATGCTTAAAGAACAGTTACAGCAATTTTGGTAATAGTAATTTGTTAATTACAATAAGCAATTAGATGCAATTAAGCAAAAGACACAGATTCTTTTGCTTAATTACAGTTAAGTCAGGTTTACAGATTTTAAGTTATGGATCCTCTCCACTCTCTGCTTCTGCAAAATAACAGACTCGCAAAAGGAGAGAGCCGCCCACCACAACCTCTCGTTGCGGATCATGGCATTTACCACGGCTGGCAAGAAGAGGTCAAAAAAAGGTTTACAGATTTTTAACACTTAATGTAAAGATTATAATTTTATTAAAGAAATACCTGTTGTCCCAGCCTTTGTAGTGAGTTTAATGTTATAGTTTGTAAATCAGGTTGCCTCGGTACAAGCTTACTTCCAAATAAATTAAGCAAATACCTCATCAATTTTTGGTGATCATCTGCAGTAAAGCCATAAAAATGTTGTAAATCTAAAATAATAACCTGAAATATGTTTCGATAAAGTTAATTCTCAAGCTTGCATAATTTCCAGGATTCAAATATCACTCTATGCCCAGGGATTTTAATTGAGAACAATTTTTTAATTTGTAAACATATTAAACCTCCAAGTATATGTTGATTTAGAACAGTTGACTCAATACTATACTTTGAATAGCAAAATATATATAAAATACTTTACTTCTCCTGGATGGGTGTCTGCAAAGCTTTTTATCTGATGTAAAGGCTGCGTAATTTCTCCGGCGTACACCCCATGAGTGAAATAAAAGCTCTCATCACCAGTTTTTGTTGCAAGTCTTAGATCAAAGTATCTGAAATTGTTATCGAGAATTGAATAAGATTAAAAAAAAAGCAACAAAAATAATGAATTATCGATACCAGTATTATTAAAATAAATGGTAATTATTACATCAAAGGTGGTGATGAGATATTTGAGTCTTGCAGTAGTATTAATGGTATTAAGCGTTAAATTGTTTGCCTTTTTATAAAAAATAGTAGATTATATACCTAATGCCAATAAGAAGCTGTTGGTAGGCATCTATACTCTGAGTTATTGTCCATCTTAATATCGTACCTTTGAACAATGGATACAGTCTTTTCAGAACTGGTTCAGCATCTGGGGCCAGTCCACTTGACCTTGTTATTCCGTAAGTCATAGAATCATGGCTACCTAAAAAAAATAACATATAAAAATGAATTAAACATATTTTAGATTATATTGAATAGTTTTGTAACAATTTAGTTACCTGGTATTGCAAGATATATGAACGGTACATTTTTTAAAGCTTCTGGCAGTTCTTTCATCCAATTCTCAAGGTTGAGGGTAGTGGTTGGATTACCTTCACTCATGATTGATACTGAAAAGGAAAATTAAACAATGAAGCTTATATTGTACTTATCTCGTAACTCAGTATATAACAAACACAAAGGAGAGTGCATGCTTTGTTTACCTATTTCGTAAGTAGAACTTTTAATGCAATTTACACAAAGGCTAATGAGCACATTGCCCTGTAACTAATGAAATAGACCTCAATAATAGCCAAGAAAGCGTGTCCTGGTTATGTAAAATTCAAATTCATGTTGAACAATGTACGTTTAATTTACTATTCTACTGTAATTTGTGTTATTTTTAAAGTATTGTTTATTTATTATAAAAGAATGACAGTAATTTATAATGACTTTTGACAGTTATTCTAACATGAGTGATGAGATGATGGGAGTGACAATTAATGACAATGTCTCGATAAAGTTAAATTTTAATCTGTTATCCCTCTATTTAATAAAAAATTAATACAAATTCTTAAATTATGAATAATTTCTTGTATTTTTTCTCATTGTTGAGTTATAAATGTCTAAGTTATATAGTTCGATAAAAAAAAAAGACCGATCGGCAAAACAAAACATAACACAAGTTATACACTGTTTTTACAATATAACATTTTAATTTTTAGGATAGGTCTTAAATGAAAAATCCACCATTATAAATTAAAATAAACAATTTATATCGATTTTTCATAAAACTTTATATATTATATTTCATGTAATATCACTGAGAATTAAGTAGTAAAATTTGATAGAAGTCCTATTATTTTTCGCAGATCCTCTTTCAGTTAAAGTTTACAGAGTGTGAGTTTTAAAAAATAAAGTTTATTTGATCTCATACGAGTATATATACTAATTTCTCTTAGATTATAACATATAAGCTTAGTAGGCACATCATAATTAGACGAATAAGGTCAACTAATACCAGTTAGGTTCAAGGGAGACAGTGATTATTTAAAATGAATATTTTAGTTTAACTCATGCACGTGAAATAAATAAATAAAGAGAGTACTTACTTAAAAGCAATAGGTACGAGAGTTTCATTTCGTTACGATACTAATTACTTGACAAATAAATAAAAATAAAATCCACATGCAAGTGTCACCAATGATAAAATAACTGATATTTACGGAATCACAAGTAATATAATAACGATTTATAACATATACACACTATGCAGGTATGAATAACCTGACATGTTTAGAGAATGAAGTTAACATGCGAATTGTTTGAAATAGGTAATCTCGTGAATAATAAATGCAAAAAAATCTTTACTGTTTGTGTTAGATTGCTTTGTTTAGTATTCGCTGTTGAACTGTGATTATTTACTGTGAAATTTAATTCGAGCGATTAGGTGAAAGGGATACCTTTTAGTCATTTGATCTGGGTCCTCATTTGATATTGACCTTGAGTGGCAGTATGCGTAAAGAAATAAGTACCGTTTGGTATACTATAGTATAACAATTAATGCAACAATTTAGTAGAGAATTTTTCGTAGGATTGTTGATATTTTGAACAATAGCTTTGTCATCAGAATTACAAGTAATCAAGCCCGTAAAACCTTGTTCTTTGTAGATTAAAAAAAAATTTAAATATTTTCTGTAGAAGGGTTACCTTAAATGCATCCAGTCTTGAAAGACACATGTATACCTATATTTAATTTATTAGAAAAAAATAATATTAACTCATGCAAAACGCAAATGCTTAATTTTAAGCCTCTTGACCGACCTTATGAAGTCAAATAAAAATAAAATTAACGAGATGTATTTAGGCCATTACCTTCCTAATAAGTATTGAGTACTTGCTACATCTTCATTTACTATTTAAAATTGCATTGACAAAGTACTGAAGTAAAATACGCATCAAAATTTGTTATTAATCTGTCTCCCTGTAAGTCTTTCGTTATTTTGTTAAATTTGTAAGTAGCTAATGATTATTTAACTAAGTATTCTTAAACAAATAATTAAAAACCAGAACAATATATTTTTACAATTTTGGTAAGGAGTTCAAAGTAAACGCACTACAAGCTACTGGCTGCCAAGTCTTTTGTAATAATATTCTGTAGATAATTGTATCCTTGTTCATGATTCATATCATCTTATTCTTCAAGGAAAATCGTAATTATATTTCTTTATTATCCGCTGGCTAGTTTGCGTGATTTGTCGTAATGCATAATAATAATTTGTAAATAAACTAAACAATAAGTTTGTATTTGGTTAAGTATATTTATACATAACATCAAAATGAAACAGTTTCATTTTAAGCATTAATATACAATATAACTAATATAAGCTTTAGCCCGTGACTTTATCCTCAATATGTTATATACAAAATTGTTACAAACTCTTTATTTAAAGAAGCCTATGATATTTCCAAGACTATGAATGTCTGTATTATGTTTCATTACTTATAATACGTTCAGTGTTTCAGACGGACAGATTTGCTTTCCTGCTTATTAACGTTGAACGCTTATTTTTTTTTTTTTTGACGGGGGGAAATCCTCTTACGGATACCGCGTCCTCCTCGGCCTAAAACCGGCCACTACCGACTAAAACCCACCGGTGTTCCGTCGCGCACCCTTTCGGGGGGCGGACCTGCTGAGGACGCACGAAGCAATCGTCCGCAGGCCCCGTTGAACGCTAACCTAACCTACGTAAAGTCTTTATGGAAGTTAGGTTTCAACTTTTGGCTAAAGCGTTAATGTATGCCAACAAGTTTTTAGTACCATTATGTTTCCTTTGGTTCAACTTTTACGTTTTATAATAATTGTAGCTATCTCACTACATTTTCGAAAAAGTGAAAGCTTTAAGACATGCAATTATGTACTGTTATGCTTGATTATTTAAAAAATTGCAGTGAAATTTTTGACTTGGACTTCTCTCTAAAAGAAAGAATCTGATTTTTTGTTTTTTTTAGAGCCATTGCATTTAATAGCTGTACCTGTATCTAGCGATATCGACTTTTTCCTCTTCGATTACTATTATTATAATTAAGAAGTTTCCAAAGGATATAGGTAATTCAAATGATAATTTCAGTTGAAATCTTAGAAAATAGACATATACTGTCGCGGACTTTTTGTAGATCATTTAAAGAAGAATTATTCTATGATACATATTTTGAAACTTGAACCGTTTACATAGCGCTCGCAAAAGAGGGCCAAAAGACTAATTTTCCCCATTTTGCGTCATTTTTTACTTATGTTTCGCACCTATTGATCGCAACGATATAGCCTACTTCAATAATTGGGCTATACAACATATCTATACTAATATATTAAGCTGAAGAGTTTGTTTGTTTGTTTGAACGTGCTAATCGCAGGAAATACTGGTTCGAATTGAAAAAATATTTTTTTATTGAATAGACAATTTATCGAGGAAGGCTTTAGGCTACATAAGATCACGCTGCGACTAATCAGAGCGAAGAAATGATGGAAAAAGAAATCGACGGGGACGAAGTCGCGAGCAACGGCTAGTACGAACATATTTTTTCAATTCGAACCAACTTCCTGAGATTAGCGCTTTCAAAACAAGAAACAAATTCTTCAGTATAATATAAAATATACCTAATGTACTTATATGTGTACCTATTAAATAAAATAACAATTATAAGTAGAAAGGGAAGAAACTCGAAGCAATATATTACCCTTATTACATTGTAATATGATACAATTTCAACATGATAACATACTAGTACAAAGCATTTGATATCTCATTGACCTTGTGTTCAGGATACAAGCAAATGTTATGACAAGTATAAGTTAAAATTAGAGCGACTTAATTACCATAAAAATACATTTAGATACTTATGTTATTCAAAAAGACATTTAGATATTTGTATTTAGACTTTAGTATATTTGTATTTAGAATTTGACTTTAGTATCTTTATTGTTTGTACTATAAAAGGTAATCTTTTACGGCCTCTTAATTACTTTTTACGTAGAATTATAAAAAGTCCACTTGCGTGGTCGCAAAAAGTGGGAAAAAATCGTGAGGTCTATACAAATCCGACATATGCAGTCTCCACATGTATCTAATTAGCGGCTTTCCCCGATAAAATAAAACGTTACACGTATTCGTAAACAGGTTTTTTAACGAAGGGCTGATTAATAGGCTTAGAGCACTTCTGATGATATGGTATTGTTGGCAAAAAACAAATTGGACTGCAGCAGGCTGTGTTATATTAGTAGGACCCTTTTTTTTTACCGGGGAGATATCCTCTTACGGATACCGCGTCCTCCTCGGGGGAGATGGAGGCGGTTATGTCGGACTCGCCAGAAGGGCCCTACCGACTAAAACTCACCGGTGTTCCGTCGCGCACCCTTTCGGGGGGCGGACTTGCAATCTAGCAATCTTCCGCAAGCCCGCCAATATTAGTAGGACCCAAGGTGATATTATGCTTATGACAAATATGATATGTATTCAAAAGGCATTAGAAAGAAAGAAAGAGTACTTTATAAGGTCTGTGATACTTCTTACAATAACGAGAATGTATTCCCCTCATAGTTGATTTGGTTGGTAATAAATACCTAATAAATTATGTAGGTTTGGGGAGTTTGAACTTTGTTCTTTTGATTAAAAGTTTTGATAAAAGCGTATTATTATACATCTCTAGGAATCTTAGCGTTTTAAAGAAATATTAGCCTAGGATTTATTTTTTATTTTTTAGGAACGAAAGTGAAACCACATATTCAGTGTTGGTGTTTGTGAAATGTGAATCCAAAAATATAAATATCCAGACTTTTCCTTAGCATATAATATGCCCATTTATTAAAAACAAAGACAAACAAATTTAAATGGTTTCACGAAGTTAATAAAACCGAAAGCCCTTATTAAGCAGGTTGCGTGTCTGCATTTTAAAGCCACTTTGTTTTGACATACATAGTTAAGTGAAGGGTCCGTGTTTGTTTACGTTGCAGGGCTATTTATTTGTTTTGTAAGCTTGTGAGCGCGAGAAAGACAAATATAGTGTGCTTTGTTTCACTACGTTGCCACAGCTGGCGGAGACATCCGATAGCAAATCGACTTTGACCGATGTCAGTCTGTGCGTTTCCTTCGTACGTTCGCCCGCACGCTCACTTCCATACTTTGCTTTCGCCAAGCTGGAGCAGTGAATAACTGAATAAGCTTGAGAGTGCATCACTTTACCATTGTTTAACTGCAGTCACTGCTTATTGAATAGTGAGGCGGATTTTCGTGAAAATCTACTTAAAGTTATCTAAAATGAGCAAACTACGTTCTGGTGTGAAATAACGGCGTGTGGCAATACCATATCGTCGTGTTGTTAAAAACGTATTGAGGACAACGCAAAACTGTATAACTACTGTGTTATATTCCCAGTGCGATGTTGGGGGCGAATTTTAGTTGACAAATTGGATTTTTACGTCTCTTTGGACTTATTGCGAATGTGTATTGAAACGTTTATAGCTATACACGGGCGCACTGCTATGCGCCACGATTTGGTTCACTTTATAAGGCACACATCCTCTGACCACTACTGCGAAGGAGCCCTTTAGTTGCTGGCACGGGTAAGAGCTAGGAATTTATTATTACCAATATAAACCACTTATTATAAATATCATAGAATCTTCGAGAATGCATGAAATTTAGTTAAAGCATTGCAAATTATGCACATCAAGCTACATTATAGTGTATGCCTTTCAGAATGGTAATCACAATCAATAAGTACGTTTTAAATTATATTTACTTAATGTCCTAGTTAAATCATTATAACCACCTATCAAACATTTTAAATACAAAATAAATTACTACAAAGTAGGTAATAACTATCGATAACAATACGAAGTCGTTAACAGTATTGCACTTGAGTACACAGAAATATGTAAAGATACCTAGTTGTGGAAAAAAACCCGAAGAAGCACCATTTGTACACGTAACATTTGACATGACATTTCCATTCGAGACGCTTATCTAATTTTACCCCCAAGCCGAGCGCCAATATCACCATATCATTATAAATTACGAAATAACATTCAAAGTTTTAACGTGGTCTGTATCCAGTT
>JADANM010005346.1:2833572-2862826 GCA_026213755.1 Eurema hecabe | reverse complement strand
TTCGCCTTTGTAATAGTTAATTAATTATACAATAACATTGAAAGAACACGCCGCATACCATTGTCCAACTTTCTATTGAAATAATATGAATTACATTACGTTAAGACGATTTGTTGTGACTTCTATAGAAGTATAGCCGGTACATACGTGTGCTGGCGCCTGGTGTCTTTTATTTTTTAAAATAGTAATATGAAAAAAATCCCTCCAAACATATTTGAATGCCTCCCTATTGATTCTTATATAAACGACTTTTTATATTATTGGAAGCAGCCAAACGCGAACATCATCTGATAGGTCACCTTACAATAACGCTTTACTTCACAAAAAGGGTAAAAGAAATGATAAATAAAGGATGGAAAGGACTATGGGATAAAGGTAAAAAGGATAATCGTATGGAATATGAGCCTTCGGAACTTGGATTATCCGTAGATCATAATGATATGCAATCTGTTAATGCCGGTGTCCTGTGATCGAGAGATATGACTACAAATATAGCGAGGACGTTTCTTCTTACGAAGAGAAAATCTTGTGTAGATCTATATGCAATACGTCATGTCTTATTGTTAAAAACTTTACTAGTCCCTTAAAAGATATACAACGACAACAAGCTTATTTGAATGACAAACATGTTTTGAACTTTGATAGAAATCGTTTCTTTATGGTAGGTAAGTAGTTTTCCCCATTATTCTCGAAAGGCCTATTAGTGAAGATTTTAAAAGATGGCGTCGATTAAATTCCTTCTGACACGTGTTTTTAATATTTTATCAAAAATGGAGGAAACAAGACAAGTGTTTTGTAATTATAAAAGTCATTATCAAAAATGTTATAATAGTCTGAGTCATAACGTCGTATTAAGGAATTTTATAAATAATAAAAATTGTGTAATACTTTAAATTCATTTTTCAATTAATCACATTTATAAATCTTACCTAGTAAAACTTTCAAATAGATCTTTATCTTTTCGTGAGAATTTTGACAGTGTCCCTTATCAAGGGTAAGAAAAGGACAGGCAGGTAGAATTTTTGCATTTATAGTTTTTTAAACGTGTTCTTAATACATATTATAAAAGAAGCTTCTGCAATAGCACAAATAAAGAATATCCAATAGTAAAGTAAAACAAAAATATATTGAAATTTAAAATGGACCCAAACATCCTTATCTCTCGTTGACAAGAGACACGTTAGTAATGATGTAACAATGTTGCTAACAAGTCAATTTTGCACTTCAACTTACTAGAACAATTGAGTTCTAAATTGGGTTGATCTAAAAATATCCTATTGTTCACTCATAGGACAATCCCCTCGTTGTTTGAGGATATTGAACAGTGGCTATGGTAGTCGACTCAAACTGATAGAAGGACCTCCTTTGAAAGATGCATTTTTTATTTTGTTTCAGATCGCTTTTAATGGCGTTATTGAGCACCCAAGAGGACTGGTACTTGTATTATTTTTGGATCGTATATCGCAAAGTGTACTCAGCTATTATATGGATAGTCAGCAATCACTGCGGAGGCGGTGATAAGAGTCGATTCGTGATAAGCACCGGCTTCGGCGGCCAGTCGTCTGCAAGCCTTGATAGAGTGCGCACGCGTCGCAGCTACCAAAAGTGAAGCACAGTCGCGCTTAGGAGACCCTGTTTGAGATATTTAGTGATGGCACCTGGAGCTAGTACCGCTCATGCTATGATGGAGGACAAGGAGAAAGCCCTGCACGGCGCTCTTGCCAATGGTAAGCCTACCGATAAGAGTTCATAGCACTAAGCTTTTATGCACACATCACACCATTTAGATTTGTCAAAACACTTTCCAACATGTTACGTGTACATCTGATATATTTGGCAAGCAAATTTAATATATCTAAATAGCTGGATGGAAAATAGTCTTGATAACAAGACACAGAAGTTTAAGCTTCCGAGCGCTGTCAACTCGCCTACCTTGCCTGAGGCCATTGTCAATGAAAATAGATTATTTTTAATTATCTTCACTCTACTTTAAAATATGTTTTGTATGTAATTACACTTTCATTAGGTACATAAACGCTAAATCATAAAATACGTATACTTTATATGAATATAACGATTACTTTGCGAAAACAAAACCACAACTTTACTTTTCCTGTACCAAGTTTCAAGTAAAACTCTTCATCGATTCGTTTTTGGCATTGCACCAATACAACAGTACCAGGAAGGAATATGGACATTTTCCCTTCTTAGAACTTGAATAAAATCGATCAATCATAATATAAATTTACTTCGAAGGCCACAAATCACAATACAACAGGTGATATTGGTAGCAAAAAATTGACCAAACATTGCATTGAAATACGGAACGAGATTAAATTATACAAAGGAAATGAATGAACCTTTAGTATGCAGCTATATTTAACCCATGTTTTGTCTGAATCGAATTGGCCAAGTCAAGCTTGTTTAATATTAAAAAGGCGCTTATCTCCTAGTGTTACAATATACTAAACTTGAGAGTACCAACTACTTTTTGAAAAAAAAACTATCCAAATGATAAGAAAAAATATCTTCTTTCAGTACCATTAAAGGTTCTCATTAAACTTAATATTCCGTACGTTGAATCTATATATTCTAGTGACAGTAACATTCTAAAAATAATTCGCAACCATACAAGTTTTATTAGGCTTAAAAAGATACTAAATAAAGTAATAAAGTAAGAGCATATGTCATGGCAAGAAGCCAAAGTTCTCAGAGGTCTGAGAAAATTCAGTGCGTCACCGCATCATGCGGGAAATTCGTGATAAATCCATCGGACTTTCATTTTCTTGGCTTATCTTTAATTCATTAATCGCATAAGTTCATCCACAGTAAAATTACTAATATCAATGGCTTGTGTAACGAGATTATTCCATACTAATAATACAATAGCTTTATATACGTCTGTCTATCTCGCTTTCACGCCAAAACTACTGATCCGACTGTCATCAAATTTGGTACACAGATAGTCTAGAACATCAGAAAGGACATAGACACACGAAGAACTGGATAAAAAGTGAAGAGAAAGTAATATGGGTTAAAGTTTATATTAAAGTCCACGCGGACGGAGTCGCAGGCAAGTTTTCCAAAACCAAAATGATTCAAACATTTTATAATAATTATATTTTTCTATAACATGATTGTCAAGTTTGTTAGTTAGTTACGCAAAAATATTAAGCACATTATTGCTGAATCACGACTACCGTCTTTGAGGTTTGAAAACATTATTGTTCATGCAATTGACGTCTTAACGGTCTTATACAGACAAGAATTTTCCCCATATAAACAAAATACGTAACGATTACGGAATACGAATCGTGATACACATTCCACATAAATATTTCATTTAATGTTCTTTTACCCATATAAATGAGCTTCTTTACGTCTCTACGATATACATTCTAAGTCGACCCGTTAAAATTTAATCTTCGTAGAACTTTTATTTTGCGGACACTTTACACATATTCCTTATAAATTGTAGTCTATGGATTATTTAGTTATATTTGCATATTTTAACTTTACAATACATAAAAATAGACTAAATCAACCTTCAAAAATATTATACATTCATATGTATCGAAACGCCCAAAAAAATTCTCATCCACTTTTCGCAACGGTTACTCATCTGAATTATTTGCCGCCTAATTCACGAGCTATTGTTAGCGCAAGCGGCGACAGCTTCAATTGACTTAAATTATGTTGTACAGCAGTACAAGTCAGTTGTATTGTAGCAAATAAGTAACTAACATTATGAAACAATGCCGCGTCAGATGACGTCAGACCACACCCACAGCAACAAGGCCAACAACAAACGATAAACTCTGTTTATTGTCCTTAGATAGGTGCATGCTAATCAGTATTGACTGGGGAACATAGGTGAAAATACACATTGAGCCAATGATATTTTTGTTAATAGATATGTTAGACACCTACAAATCAAGCGAAAAAAATGTTCCGCACAGCAGCGGCAGCACACATACATACAAGTAAACGAAAGAAAAGAATTAAATGATAAAACCAACAAGAAAAAAGAGGTAGTTTTGTCAGTTGCGCGTGAATGCACCGCGTTTATATTTGTAATTTACATTTGTATTTTTCTGGGGTCTGGGTGTTGCTATGTATTGTATGTATGTATTTACAAAAGAAAAGTAATGTATATGTAATTTATTCCGTTATCTAGTTGCCATAACACAAGCTTCGGCTTAGCTTGGAACTAGATGGCGCTGTGTATAAATGTCCTGAAAATATAATGCACCGGCAACCGATCACCTAAAAGTAAGACGTCCTAATTAGGATGTTTTTGCGTCTTCAAAATTTTGCGCATATAACATATCTTTTTAATATAATATTGTATTGAGCTGCCAGTATCGTTATCGCGTTGCTAGTCGAAAAATATTGATAGATCGTATGATTTTGTAGCTACTCAGCGACATAAAAATACTTAAATAGATGTTCTAGAACAATAGTTGAGTACGATATACTGATATACTGAGTTCAAGGTTTTTTTGTAAGAATATAAGAAGATTTAATAAGAAAATAATAATACTTTCAGAATTTTACAAATAATTGATGAATAATTTAAAAAAAACAAGAATTAATTGCGAATCACTTTTATTGTTTACCAATTAGCTAATAAAGCTGAACTCCGCTTTAGTATGGACCCCTTACTGATACATGAACGCAACTTTAAGTAAACCTGCTGAATTAGCTTATCTCACAAAGCTAAGAAAGTATGTATAAAATCTTAAGAGCACTTCTATCGTTGTTTTTAAGTCAACGAAGATTTTACTAAGGTTGTGTTTAATGTAAAGGTTCATCTCTTTATTATCGTGTAATTATAATAACAATAGCGATAATGCTTTTTTGTTTTTATAATTTATTATTTTGTTATGCCCCCTACTGGTTATCTTTATCGGACTATTACTATCGAAAAGCAACGATGAACTAACAATAGCTAAAATTACTTTTGCGCGAAAATATAAATTTTATTTTTTGTGTCATCTTAAGTAGATATTATTTTCTTTTGTTATTACTTACGATGACTGAGATAATAAGATTTCCTGTCGATAAATGCTGAGTAGCAAATTAATTGGATTTTCAAATAGAGTTCGTCATTGATAAGATTGAAGTTGTTGTTAAACCTAAAATCGTGTTTGTAATCGGATTATTTCGTAATCAATTTTAAAGTACTTTATTTGTACTTTGCTGAGGGTAAAGGGTTTCAATTGTTTTAGTATTAAATTATTAGATATAAATCTCTTAATTAAATATAGATAGAATAGATATAGATATAATAAAGAAGTTAGCAATGATAAACATTATTGTTTAAATTTGCACCTTCTTTAATCTTATAATACAGATAAAAGTACATCGGGAGATTTATCACTAAAAACTTTTCAATGCATGTTTTTGTTGAATATTAATGAAGACTAAAGTTTCCGAGAGGTTTTAAGTGAGATCATATTGTGCTAAATTCTTAGACCATATGCCGAACAGTAATACACACTGTTAACTAACGAAGTCTTAGTAAATCGTTATTTGGAAAAGTTTTCCATGGTATGTGTGTGTTATACATAATTGTTTAGATTACATGTGCCGATGCAAAATGACCCGATGTGGGCTATTTGCACGAGTGAATCGCGTGAACTTTGACGTCATAGACGTATGATCATTAATGTTCTTATGTCTAGGAAATCCATGATAAATATTATATCATCTATGCGTTCTTTAGTCAAAGGTGATACAAAATAATTAATAAATACTGTAAGAAATAATTAAAACTGTAATATCAAATCATGTTATACCATTTGCTTTAAAAGTTCAAGGCTTTAATAGAGCAGTAGGTAATTTTGCTCTATCACGATTTAGAGAGCCGTAAGTAGGTAAGCTTCTAAATGTTTATCCAACATGATGCATGGTAATTCGTTATCTGGTCGTTCTGTTTGGAAAAGTCTTAATGAAGGCACTGTATCTATAGTCTACCGAGGTTAATCCTTTTTAAAGTCTTAATTTTTATTGTTTTACTTCACTTCTAAATCCTTATTTGTAGAACATTTGATATTAAATACTGATAATTAAAATTCCTCGCTTCCATTGCCTATTAAACTGTTTGTGCAACAATCAATGCTCATTCAATAACCATCCGACTTTGCACTACCTTCACCCTTCGCTTTCAATTTGTCTCTAAATATGTTACACAACATTATAGCATGTGACTTTTAAATAAATCTCCTTAACCCATATCATTAGTAGCAAAGTGCGAGTTGGCTAGACGTAGGTACTCTATTTCCTTGAGCGTGGCGTGGGTACAAAGTCCTCGATGTATTGGCAACGATACGATCTCTACGATCGCTGTACACGTTTCTATTCGCTGTAACTAGTTGGCATATTTTTATGTATAGGTTACGTAATTACGGGAAGTGTAGCTTTTTTGTCATCTGTTTGTAGTAAGCGTTTCAATGCACTCTTGTAGGTGTAATGCTGTTTACAAAGAAATGGAATTTAGTGTTGTAGAAAGAAATTGAACAGGAAATTTTAGTAGTACAATTCTTGTTTTTATCGTACCTAATTAAAAAAAAACATCTTCATGAATACATAATTAATCCACATTTTGTTCTAGCATACGGTGATGCATATAAAAGTTGCATTGCCAATTTTGCCATTTAAAATATCCTACCGAGTAGGTACTTACTTCAGTATTTAAAAACTTATATATACAGTCTTAACCATCCTAACAGGATACACAGAGAAAATTATTATAATCCAACTAGTTAGTCTTAACGGTAATTCTATACTACACAAAAATAGTCGCTACTAATCAGTATAAGCATGTTTTTTGAAACATATCTACTATACATATTATGCATCATAAGCCATACCATTTCGATTAATACATCAGCTTTATAATATTAATGTTCATTAGTTGCCATGCGGATTTAGTATACCTAACGACTTTTTAAATAATATTATACATTCTGTTTTCGTATTGACGTAGACACAGTATAAAAACAAACAAGAAGGCGCGGCTGTATGAACCGATCTCATTGGTTGGTCGCAGTTTGCTCAATTTCTTGTTTTCGTATTTTGGTTGACTACGCAATGCCACGCGGCGAATTAACGTGACTAGAATGAATATTATTTGGGATAAATGTGGCGGTGATTGAGTACGATGTCGATTTGAAAGGCACCTTTGTTGAGGATATCGCGCTCGCGTTGGTTATTAAGCGTTTTAAAAATATACGTTGACCGTTATCTGTTTGTTGTTGATACGACCAAATAAATGAATCATCAAATATTTTATAGAAGTATATTTACCCTTGCCTGTCAAGGCGATAATATGCTGTCTAAGGAGTGGCATCTCTGCCTAGATGTTTATTTACACTCTTAACTCATTCTGCTCATGCTCTGAGCAGATCCAAATTATTTTCCTTAGGAAATATTGACGCGTTCTTCAGGAATGAAGTTAGGACTTCATACTATCTACTACTTTAAATAGCAATCAAATATGCTGTTTGCTTTTTCTGCTCAAAAGGTAGTTTTCTCAGTAAATGTCCAATAGACGAGACTAAACATACAAACACATAGACATTTAGCATACACTCAAATATACAGTTAGAAGGAACCTATCAATAACTAGTTTTAAAATAAAATGAATAAAAAACAAATGACAAACCGAGTCTTGTAAATTATAATAACAAGCTACTCAACATAACGATGCTAGTTCCTCTTGAAGATATATTACGCAATATTTTAAATTACATCATTAAAAGAGACAAAGGAGTACGGAAAATGTCTTATCTTTTCACTGTCCAGTAATGTTCCTCTATTAAGACCTTAGTAAGATAATGGACTATGATATGGACATCATTTTTAACATTAATACTTGTCAAATGAAAAATAGGACTTTTAATTTATTTCATTAGCTTAACCAGGTACTTAAGTTAAAGTAAGTTTATACAATATTAATTGTTGAAATTTTAAGCGTAGTTTCAGATTAGCATAGTCAAAGAGACAAAACAATCTCTTCAGTTTGTAATATTTAGGTTTGTTAATAAACTACCCGCATTCATGCATGCATACACATAAACCTACCTCTTAAATCACTCTTTCTAATAAAAGCTGCATGAAAAATGGTTGCGTAGTTTTAAAGATCAAAGCATACATAGGGACAGACAACGGAAACCGACTTTGTTATATACTATGTAGGTACCTATACATAGAAGTTAAGATTTCATTTAAAGTTTTAGCGAAATAATTATTTTAAATTTTCATTGAGAATTGTATCAAGAGACAATTTATATTAACTGAAAATACATTCTGATTCTTGACTTGCCAAAATAACGAATGTGTAGGTGTTTAAAGAATTATTACTATCCATTTATAAATATGGCGATCAGTTGTATAAAGCGTGGTCGCGATTAAGATTTTCATTATATAATTATGTCACGCAAAATTATTATTAGACTCGGTTGAAAAATACTTATCGTTTGACCTGGTCACTTGATGAATGAAATACTACCTACGTTTTAAACTCAAAACATTACTATACTAGCTGACCCGTGCCCATTTCGTTGAGTATAATGTTAATTATCCTTTTCAGTTTTTTATAAAGCCTATAACTATCAGCAATCATGTGGATTTGTATTGGTGAAAGAATTTTTAAGATCAGTCCATTAGGTCCCGAGATTACCCCTTGCAATTTAACAAACACACAAACTATACTTCTTTATAATATTAGTATAGATTAAAAGTGAATTATGTGAGTTTTTTAACACAATTAATAGATCTCCAATGTGTTACTTTTTAAAATTCGATCTAAGAAATACAGATACAGTATACAGAAATTATTTTGATCGTATATTTTTAAATTATGTTTTTTTTTCAATTTCTTTCGAACTAATATGTATGTTACGCCGCAAATACTCAATAATTAGGCGTAAAGAATTGCAACATCCGTTTGGCTTTTAATATCAACTCTAGAAATTACAATATCTCAATGTAAAGACTTTCCTCATTATAATCTTAGTAATTAGTATAGATATTCCTTGTAAGATTGAATTGCAATCGGGTTTTACCAGATCTTTCTCAGAAGAGACTCAATGTTTGGAAGTTTGCCCAAAAATTTGTCCAGATAGGCTTGTCTGCCATTATCTAATGAGACAAAAAATTATCGAAGGTCAGTGCACCTACACTGATAACTATTTCTCAGACTACTTTTTTTTGCTATTTACTTTACTCGGGCGAGTAAAAGTAAGTTTACTCACTTACCTTATACATTATATGTAAATTGACTTGGTATCGACTTCAAAATTATGAAATAACTATTATATCATTTCTATGTATACTAAATCTAATTTCGTGTAACTTTGTTCGAAACAAATTTTATTTTTACTTCTTACTTTGAAGTCAATTTATTCTTGCTAAAAATTATTTTATAAAGTAAGTGTAGTATTTAGTTTCTAATGAAAAATTTAATTGAAATTTCGTTTGTTTGTTCCAGTATCCCTCCGTACAAGACGCATTAGCCAATTCGCGCCGCTTCTGATAGCGTTGGTTGGGTTGCCAGCTCGCGGCAAGAGCCAACTAGCACATCGTCTGTCTAGACATCTCAATTGGAATGGAGAAAGCACTAAAGGTAAGCCCTGAGGTATATTTACAACTCCATATACAGTGTGTTACATACCACGTGTCCGATCCTGAAGGGTAATATTATCTATTAGACCCTATAGCTAGCAGAACACGTGAACGCGAGACGGTATTGCCACGTGAGTTTTGCAATTTTGCTTAATTTATTTTTTTCGTTTGGAAAGTGAATAATGTTATTTTTTCAAAACTATAGCAAAATAAGGACCTACTACCGGTATATAGTAAGAGGTTTTCGGATCGGACACTTGTTCTGTAACACACTGTATATGTATTTTCATTAACTATAGTAAGCTTGCTACCAAGTACCAATACCTAAACAATGACCACGACGGCTCTGTCAAGAGTGTCTTCAACTTTTTTTTTTTTTTTATAACATGAAGAGGGGAGACGAGCTGGACGCACTCCTGATGGTAAGAGTAACGCCAGCCCATAGCCAATGCAGTGCTACCCGGAACTTTGCTCCGGGCAGGGGTGCACTACTCCGACGCTCCCCACTTTGAGTCGTCAGATGTTAAGACTCATTAGCCCAGTAATTCAACTAGGAAGAAGAGAAAGTTCTTAGAGGTTAGGTTAAGAGCATAGCAATTTTACATGTGAACAAACACCAAAGGACAGTAGTTTTTCAAAAATAATTTAGTTTTCTATTGATAAAAGATCCAGATATTAATACTCAAGAATTTATACTTTTAATCTTACATTTACATCATTACGTAGTGTAAAATAAAGTCACTTTCTTCTCTGTCCCTATGCATGTTTGAATCTTAAAAACTACGCAACTGATTTTCACACAGTTCTTTTACCAGTGGTTTTAAGTGTATAATTGGTGGTCAAAGTAATTGTGAGGATCTTGTGATGTTTGGCTTGAGATTGGCCTGTATGTAGATAAGGCTTTGATCTAATAAGGAAACTTTGGATCCCAGAATTGCCAAGGGAAAGAAAACTACGCGTCTAAAATTGTGAGACGCAGCTAGTATTAGTATTAAAAATTATTGTAGCATACAATGTCCGTGCTATAAATATTTTATTGCCTTAAACACGCTTTATTATAATTTATAAGCAAGACTATTTAGTTTTATCAGTTCTATTGTTACAAAATGGAGTAATCTTGACACGTAATATTACTAAGACTATAAAAATATTTATATATACATTGTTCAGCCATCGCTTCTAACGATAGATAATTTATTTAGTATATCAATAAAAATATTATAAGAAGATAAGGTTTCTGACTATGTATGAGCTAATCTCTTTAAATAGATACTTAACCGATTTCTAACATTCATTTCGCGTACCAAGCAACTTTAATAAATATTAATTATCAATACATAGTATAAAACAAAGTCGCGGTTTTTTTTAAATAGTAGAGTGATTATTAAGAAAGGTTTATGTGTATATATAACATGCGTAAATGCGGGTCAAACCGCGGGGAACGCTAGTGAGTTATATAGGAAAGATAACCAGAAATATATCGAAAAGAACGGGATTTAAAGGCCGGCAACACACTCGTGACAACGCGAGTGCTCATGGGCGGCGCTGATCACTTAACATCAGGTGACGCGCTTGCTCGTTTGCCCCCTATTATAAAAAAAAAAAGATTTAATTTTACAAATCTCAGTATACCTAGTTCTTAACAAAAAAGCCTATGTCAAGTCGTGAGATATATTTATAAATAGTTCAAAGACAATTATCGCTTTGATTAGTTGGAAAGGCACACGGTATTAAATGTTATTCTGCCTTGACCGCGTTAAAGGTATCTTGATCACTATTTGTGTTAGATATATCTATGTAACATATAGTATATCTATATAGATTCATACTGCTGTGTGCCCTACATTCTGTTTTTTACATAAGATATCTTGCAATCTGTTATTTATTTGTATTAAAAAGCAGAAAAACGCTGACTTATTTTGCTAATGCAGTAAAAATTATGCCTTAATATATCTTGTAGTTTGTGTAATATTCACTTTATTTTTATTAGTATAGCATATGAAATATATTATACCTACATAAACATGAATCTGCTGTTGACCAGACTTCTTCAAACATTTATTAAGTGCACTTAAAGATAATAATTTCGTAACATTCTTATATACGTATACATATAGAGTAATAGTTAATACCGGAATATTTATTAATGATCTTTATATTTGTATGATTAGAAGGTTTTTTATATTTGGATAAAGTATATGGGGATTTTCCGAATGTTTAACCCCTAGTTTTAAATTCAACTTATAGGTATAAATAATTTTAGGATGTGTAATGGTACCTATAGGCACTAATACGAAAAATGTCGATAAAAATAGGATTTATTTGATACGGATGAAAGTATAGGTCACTGCTAGTTTAAGATAAAAGTAATTATTATGATGATTATCCTTAATGTTTACTAAAAGAACATTATTAATCAAAGTGGTTTTTATCGCGCAAAAACTAAGGAAGATTGCATCATTGATAGGAAATCAAGCTACATTAAAAATACATAAAATGGTCTGATATTTATTAATAAAGATAACGCAAGACTGGACTTATTAATTAATTATTTCGACGAACTTGTAAATTAAAATGACTATTGTAAATTAAAGTCGTTGCAACAATAAAAGGTGAATGTTTCTAGAATGTTCTTTATTAATTTTTTTGTTTGAATGAAATGTGTTTGAGTGTGTTATTTTCGTCTGAGTTTCGCTCGTTTTTAATGAAAATTCAATTTAGCAACCTCAAATAAACTATTTTGATGACTTAATTACAAACATCTCGTCATTCAATATTGAGATATACTACAGCTTAAATTATCCATCGTAATATAAGTCGCATATTAAACAAATATTAACTAGTGGTCGTTTCCAGTGTTCGACTGCAGCGAGTACCGGCGCCGTCATATGGCCCTATATGGGACTCATGATATATTCCGTGCGGATAACCAGCAGGGGTCGGCCATACGCCGCCAAAGCGCTCGGGAAGCTGTGCAAGACGCCGTGTTATGGCTAAAGGATGGGAACAGCGTCGCTGTACGTACTACTTTGATTTTATGATATCCTGGTACCTCTGACTTACGTAATATATAAACTAAATTTCTATACAATTTAGTTTATTACGTACGAACTATTTTGTTTTTTTGGAACTCAATATAATTATTAATAAATAATAGGTAATGAAACTGCCTATTTGTATGTAAATGTTGTAAAATGTAACAGAACGAAAAAAAGTGTATTAAATTCACTCTTTTTCGTTCTGTTAATCCCTTGATTTTTTTGTATTTAAACTATTTTTTGACCTAGATAAAGTTTGTATATGTATAGGAGCCTTAAATCACTGCTCTACTTCCATTGTATTTTTATTTTATCTTATCATATAACGATGACATACTAAGATCTGTCCATGAATGTATAGATATATTTACATTAAAAATAGATCTGCCCATAATATTGTCATTATATTTAATACGCTGAATCTAATGCGAACTGCCAACAACAAATGCACTCAAAATAGAACACGCTATGCGTTTATTTGTATGAAACTCACGAGAAAGATAAACGGAGTTGTTTACTTTACAATTCTAAGCCGTTTCTTGGAATATATATGAATAACTAGCTGATGCCCGCGACTCCGCGTGGACTTTCATATAAACAAACGTTCAGAAAGTTCAACGTGATTCTTTAAACTGCCAAAACTTTTTTATTTATCAACCGATTGAGATGAATTAAACACTAAATGTTAAGGGAAGCTTTCCACAATAAACCATTGAAAACCCCATCTAGCCGTTTCTGAGATTAGCGTGCACAAACAAACAGACAAAAATTCCAAAAATAATTATTTTGGGTTCTATTGCGTTAATAAAGGTCTCCTATAATATTTTTTCTCATATATCTTCCATGTACAGATAGCGACTCGTTACGTTTTTATTATATGTATAGATAGATATAAACATCTTACGTTTGTTTATAAATCAGATATTGTTTTGCAGATTTTCGACGGGACCAATATAACGAGGGAGCAACGCCGGGAGCTGAACGAGTACTGCCTCTCGGAGATGGGCTTCCGAATTTTGTTCATCGAGTGCGTTTGCGAAGACCAGGAGTTGCTCGAGCGGAATATAATTGAGATACTCCACTATTCCGCGGATTACAAGACGATGACTGAGGAGGAGGCGATCGATGACCTTAGGAAGAAATTGGAGCATTATATGCGGCAGTATGAGCCAATAGACGCCACTGTTGAGAACATCAGTTTCGTTAGAGTTGAGAATATGGGGGAAACGGTGACTGCGCACAAAGTTGTCGGACAAAAGGAGTCCGGCATACTCGGCTATCTGTCCGGCATGCGGGCTCTGCCTCAAACGATTTTCTTCACCCGGGTAAGTAATAACTAATAACAATTGACGTCACACTAATTAATAACATACATGTTATTAGATCCGCTTTTAACGAATTAGATAAACAAGTTGTATTTATATCTGTTTATGTAAACATTGATACGAAAACATGCGACTGACGGGGTTTTAGTAGTCCTTAATATTACTGACTAGCTGTTGCCTGCGACTCCGTCCGCGTGGTCTTTCATATAAACTTTGACGCCCCCCTTCCCCCCTTATAAGCCTTTTTTCATTAAAAAGTAGCCTATGTTTTATCTTAGACTCTAGACCATCTGTGTACCAAATTTTATTACAATCAGTTCAGCGGTTTGGCCGTGAAAGCGTAAAATTATAAAAAGTTTCAACCCGCAACCGAACAACCCTTTTGGGGGATGATTTAAAAAAAGTAGCCTATGTCCTCCCCCTAGGCTCTAGATCATCTGTGTACCAAATTTCGTTCTTATCGGTTCAGTAGTTTTAGCGGGATGGAAAGACAGACAGACAGAGTTACTTTCGCATTTATAATATTGGTATGGATTATGCTTACTATAGAATTGTTTCTGATCACGTTGGAGAAACAACGTGATGAAAATGATACTTTGTTTACGTATTCTATAGGGTTCTTATTACACTGCTATAAATAAACATTAAATTTACAATTATAATACAAATGATTAAAATTACAATTTGTAGAATCGGCATTGTATGCTGACCTCAATAATATCACGCAGCACGCTATCTTAAAATCTGAGCTAATTAAAAATTATTGTTGATTTATATATGCAGTACTCAATTTGTATGAAGCATTTATGTCATAATAATAATTATACGAAGTTAAAAGTATACGTATGTTGTTGTTATCTATTCCGGATTAAAGGTTCGCTCACATGTCTTGGATAATAATTCCAGTAAACAGTTCAGATGGTCCACACATTTGACCTTAGTGTGTTCATATTTAAACGTTTTCTTCGGCCATTATAATTAACGGAATGTGAAATATTGTATTTTATTTTTAATTCCTTTTTTTCAAAATTCTATGCTACCATAGCTTTAGATTCCTTTTTAAGAAAAAAACATAAGTCTATGTTTTATTTTCACTCATAATGATATTATGATGTTAAATAATACGTCTATGGCCCATATTTATGCCTCAAAATATCTCAATCAAAATTACGAAACAATTTAAAATTTAAATTAAATTTTATTTCAATGTTAGAACTGGTGAACCATGTGTTTCGAAATTTCTTTTTTTTTTTTTTTATATAAAGATGGCGCTTCCTAATTCGAAATTTCTAGTCATACTATTCTTTTGTACTATTGTCAAAGTCAATGTCTCTGTACTGTCAATGTCAGTACAGAGTTTAGAACAGTATTCAACAGAGATAAAATGTTCTGTTATACAGCCGAATGTACATTGTGTTGACTTAAAACCTTTCTATAACAATACATCTCCTTAACAGCACGGTGAAAGCGAATACAACGTCCTAGGCCGCATCGGCGGTGACGCGAACCTATCTCCCCGCGGACAGCGCTACGCGCATGCGCTGGCCGAATACATCAACGCGATCGCGGGCCACGAGCCCATGGGCGTGTGGACGTCGGAGCTGCGCCGCACGAAGCAGACCGCCGCCGAAATTATGGCGCCAAAACGAGCTGTCAGAGCGCTCAATGAGCTCGATGCGGTGAGTTTTTTTTTTCTTTTTTTTATAAGTTGCCTGTTATATTCAAGGAGGTTTTAAATGGAAAGAAAGGGTGGTCAGTGAGCAGCATCGTTGTTTGATGAATGGTAAATTTTTTAATTTCTTACTAAGGACATTAAAACGAATTTTACTAGGAAGGGTAGAAATTGGAATCGATCTCCGCGAATTTTTATTCGATATCAAGGTAGATAATGCTTTTTGGTTCTTATAAAATATATTATATTTATACATATATATTAGATTATTCTAATTAGTATTAATTACATCACAATATACTGTTTTGACAATAATTGATATTGATAGTATACAAAAAATGTAGGTATCAGTGTTTCCTGTCCACATTGCCTCTATAATTAAAATGATAAATAAAAAGTTGAACAACCGTTTAACTATCTAAAGTGACAGTTGTACTTTTCCAAAGCATGGAATTTATCCATTTAACTTCATAAACATCCTATTTCAAAAAACAACGCCAAAGTTCGTAAAGATATACAGGTGTAAAAATATTTTTTAATCTGTCATGCAAAAATGAATGCATGAATAAAAGAGTTTCGGCGGGAATTGTGCGGCGTCTATATGTAATCTCGATTGAATATTCCTTTTTTTGGTGCATAAAGTGATTTAATGTATGATTGTGATAGTGTATCATGCAGTAAACTAGCTAATAAGTGTCCAAGAAATGAAGAATTCATTTGAGAGCGCTTAGTAGCGCCGTTCCGATTGCTCCAAGATACGTCTAGGTTCTTCGTAAAGTTCACTATCACTTTACGAAGGGCAGAAAGAAATGAAGTGAAGTGTAAAAATAATAAATAAGATATGACCTAAAGGTCTTTGTTACCAGGTCATTAAATTAAATAAAAAAAAAGCATGAATAAAAATGAGAAGAACCATACGATTTTCAAATTCCGAATAATTCATCAATAGTAAATGTTTTTCGAATTACAAATAACAATAACAAATAAAGGAGGTTGCATTATCTACAGATAATAAAGAGGTATCAACCGATACAGATATCACAGATACACGTGTTTTGCAGTGCATTATATTATGCGATATCAAATGTAAACATTACTTGGAAGGTGAAACTCAGAGGTGTTGGTGTTGTTGATGACATTCAAATAATATACATAATTTATACATATAGTAGTAACATATACCTACGTACTATCAATAACTCTTTATACGCCTTGATATATAAAAGTATACAAACAAATACGTATATCAATAATTATTTATTCCATCCATCTGTATGGAAGATATCTCATGAGTCATGATAAAAATCCTGTGTAGATAAACATCTCTCTTAGATTTTTAAAACTACGCAACGGATTTTGATGTGTGTTTTAAAAGAAAGAGTGATTTAACAAGGATATAATGTTTTATCTATGTATTATATAAGTACTAGCCGTGCCCCGCGGTTTTACCCGCGTGGTTCCCGTTCCCGGGGCAATACCAGGATATAAAGTATTATATGTTTTAATTCAGGGTACCGCTTACCTACATACCAAATTTCAACTAAATCGGTCCAGCCGTTTTTGCGTGAAAGAGAGACAAACATACGGACAAACGAACACACTTTCCTATTTATAATATTAGTATGGATATAATGAACGTTCGAAGCCATGGTATTTCGCTAGTAAGTAAAATATAAATAGAAAGTCATTACGCGTAAAACTTCGCGTCGTGGGAAAATCACCAGACTATAATAGAATGATAAATAAATCAATGTGATTTCTGTTTCTTCCACACTAGTGACTAAGTCGTAATGAAATAACTCTGTTAGAAATGAAAATAAACCATTAATACTCAGGATTGTTTGAATGAAGCTTCGCCAAGTTGGCGATAGCACAAAATACGAAATAAATAAGATTGTAGTAGGTACCATAAACTGTTATATAGTACGCGTCACGAATCTTTAGTGCTAAACGACACTTGCGCAGAAGTCAAAAATAAGGTATCGAGGTAACGGCGCGGCGCGCGGGGCGCGTGATCGTCGGGTACGCGACCGTTGATTGGTTGTCCCAGTCGTGTTGTCTTTCTCGCACCAATACGTTAATTACGATTCTACCGATGCGCAGCTATTCTCGTCCAGCGCTAAACATAAATGACGCGTACTATACCTGCTTAATATAATTGTTCTAAATGGCATTTAAAACAGTTTTTCATAACTTCTAGCATAATAAATACAAAATTATACAAGAAGTTCAAACATACTTGGAATCCATTATCACCATTGAAAGCACCAATCTTTATGTATAATGCAGCATTGTAGCAAGTATTGTACAATTTTTTGAACAAGTCAAGGTAACGTTTATATTTAGTCTCATAAATTTATTTGTAAACATGACTTTGCGTAATATTTTTACACGTTCTTTAAAAAACAGATACGCTTTTAATCAATGATAAGAAACTCCTGATACGATTTTTGGAATTAAACATTTAATTTCTAATAAATACAACCTTAGATACGTCGATAGGGCTGTTATTATTGTAATTATCATATAGTCACTTGTATGTTACACAATATTTTTTACGTAGATACGTTACATAGACTGAGCTTTCACACAAAAATTCTCTCAGAAAGACTCATTAATTTTACAATAGACTGCGGTCATTTGAGTCAGTAACGACCCCTCTCAGCTGGTTCCAGTACAAGGTGGAAACCTAATTGAACATAAATTTACTTAAAAAAATACCTATTTTTACTTCATCACAACTATATTACATGGTGCCAAAGATTACCCCCCGCTGGCACCAAAACCTAAGCTTCACCGCGACCAAAGCTGTACTTTTGACCATGACTGACAAGTCCTTCATACCTTCCGGACCTTTAGTAATGAAGACGATAGAGAAGAAGTTGCTGATGATACGTTATTGTTTCAGGGTATTTGCGAAGGACTTACTTATGAGGAGATGCAAGAACGCTTCCCTCAGGAGTTCGCGTGGCGCGACCAGGACAAGCTACGTTACCGCTACCCTTGGGGAGAGTCGTACATCGACATCATGACACGACTGCGCCCGGTGCTGTCTGCCCTCGAGGATGAAGACAACGTGGTGGTGGTCGGACATCAGGCTGTATTGCGATGCATGCTCGGATACTTCCTTGATGCTAAACTTGGTGAGTTTACTTTTAAGTGGCTACCGATAAACGGTTTCGTTAAGTAAATAGTTAATACCAATGATATTCTATTAAATAGGTATGTTATAAGAGCAAATTTTTGACACGAAAACATACTAATTAGGACGTCTTACATTTATGTGATTGTTTGCAGGTGCATTCACGGGCAACTGACAAAGCCATGTTTTTTTTTTCTTGTTGGTTTTATCATTTATTTCTTTTCTATCGTTTTGACTTGTATGTATGTTTGTTGCCACTGCTGTGCGGAACACTTTTTTCGGTTGATTTGTATGGGTATAACATATCTATTATATTAATATAATTGGTTAATAAGGATAGAAATGCTATAGCACTCTTTATTGTATTCAGACGTAGTTAATTAAAAATAAGTAATTTAAACAAATTTACTTACTTCTGTTAAACACATTTGTGCCTCTATACAAAGATCTTTAGACGTAGTATCGAAATATTAAATCCTCTAAAACGAAAAAATATATAGATTAAAATATAACCTTCTCGGAATGTAAGTTTTTTTAAACTATTATTTGTAATTCAAAATTAAATAGTATATATATTAATTGAAATAAAAATCTCATATGCCTATAACTCAGTGATTAACATACAATGAAAAGCTAGATTAATATAAATATTAGCTACATAAGGATGTTGACAGCTTCGACGTAAACCTAACCTCCTTATAACCTCATCAGTACGTAGATAAATGACTTCCTCGTCTTCAAGGAAATTGTCATCACGCTCACAAGAATATGTATAATGTATAATGAATAATGGGTTTAAAGATCCATCAATCAACGAAACGACCTAGATTTTTCAGCGTACTAGAAACGCTAAATTTAAATTTGACGACCGCTTGGCGCAGTGGTAGCACAACTACTCTGCGCGAAGGGTCGTGGGTTCGATCCCCACACCGAAATAATATATTTGTAATTTTCATTTGTATTTTTCTGGGGCCTAGGTGTTGATATGTATTTTATGTATGTATTTACAAAAGAAAGTTATGTATATTTAATCTATCCGTTATCTAGTACCTAGCCATAACACAACTGCTTAGCGTGGAACTAGATGGCGCGTGGTGGTATAAGTGTCCTGAAATATTTATATATATAAAAAAATATTTTTCAGACGAGTTGCCCTACATGAACGTGCCACTTCATACAATCGTCAAATTGTCGTCTTACGGCTACAAATACAAGGTGGAGATGATCAAGCTGCCTATTGAATGTGTGGACACTCACCGCAAACAGCCTAAGGTAAATACAAAATATTGATACAATACATTATTATAGAGTTAGTATCTAAAGCAAAATGACTCATGCATGTCTTGTTTATTGTAAAGGAATTAGTTAAGCCATGTAGTTTCACATGTATAATCACGTAAAACTTTTTCTCTATGCTATAAATATTAAAACTTTTCTGCTATTCATTTCTAAAACAATATAATAAAGACGTGTCATTATCACGAATTTGTGAATTTCAACTTCTTATATAAAGGCACTCCATGCTTTTACAAGCTCGTAGACTATCTTTATACAAATTTTAACATTTTCATTTTATTATCTGTCAAATTTCGGCGCGAAAGCTTAACATATTGTTGACATTCGTATTTATAATAGTAAGGATTAGAATTATCACTAATGAGTTATGTAACATGGTTTCCTAGTACATATTATAAAAATCGTGCACAAGTTATAAAATATTACGCAATTAACAGCTAGATTATTTACAAAAAAATATTTATATAGCGATTTCATGTTTGTATTTCAAATCTTATGTGTTTAGTGCGTGCCATAATAATTTGTTAACTGTGTATTATATGAAGTAATGTTTTTTTTTCAGAATTGCTCAATTAACAGGACTACCGCGGACGCATTGGTAACAGTGCCATCTCACTATGACACTTTGCCGTCAAACTTATGGCAAAATCCAACAGAGGCGCAACTTTAGACCTCATTTGGCGCGAGACGAGCTCCGCGCTAATGAAATACCGTACAGCATTATTTGAGGACATACCTCTTGATGTTTAGGCCTCGCCTATAGACGTTTAGGCTAGGACTCTACATGTTTACGCCTGGCCTCTAGGAGTTTAGGCCTCGCCTCTATCACCAGTTCGTGGTTGTGAAAGGCCATGCGCTATGACGTCACAGGTGGTCTGTGAACTCGTTTTAAGTGACGTTGCGATATTGCATCGATCCGATGTGATTGATTTTCAAGTGAAGCTACAATTGCAAAGACTGACAATTACAATTATTATATACGTGAAGTTTTGTGTTCTTTTTTAGATATATTTTGCCATTCTAAGGTTTTTTAAATGATAATTTTTTTTCTTAAGTATATTTTAATTAGTTTTCTTTTGTTTTAATGTAATCGCGGAAATAGTTATAAAGCAGTAATCATATCTAAGGGGAGTGGCAAGATACGGAATTTAACTAGTAATATAATATAAGCATTGATAATGTTACGTCATCGTTTCATACATTCATATCGTAGTATTAATTTTATATTGTATTTTCGTAGATAAAGAATGAATTTGCATATTATTTTTGTAAGTTATTAAGTCGGTGAATTAGTAGCGTCACGATAATATATCAATTACATATAAGCGTAATTCGCATTTTTGATAACTGCCGGGAATTTATGAGCAATGTTTCTGGCGAGTGTACTTGGGTCTTGAAAGTGAACATATGTACATGGATCATTTTTTGACAGTGTTCAGATTTTGCCAACAATGTATTGGGTAGTGTACTTGGGTCATAGATTTACAGATGTGCACTTGGATCAATTTCTGACAACTGCTAAGGTTTACTAGTAATGTTTCTGGAGAAATGTGTACTTGGGTCTTAAAATAGAGATTTGGTTTCTTTTTAAGTTTTCGAACGATGGAGTTCTCTTGTCTATATAAGTAATTTAGTTTAAGCATACTCCTAAGGATTCAAAGGTCACAAGATCTATTAAAATAGCACTTATGTTTTAAGTTTCGAAGCGTCAATTAATGACAAATTTGTTTTAATTGAATTTACAGAATATTATTAATAAAATTTACTGAATTATGATACAATTGTTTTATTTTTGTAATCTTAAAAATTTGTAGTCTCTTCGTTTCTGCAAAAAACCCTACCCCTTTTTGCTATACGATTAATTCCTTGTTAATATATCACAGAAAATTGTCATTCCTCTGTACAAAAGATTGTTTAAAATGACAATCTTATTATACCTATTGTTGGGTAAGATAATACAGACATCGTTACTTCTGAACAATGTTAACGAATTTTTATCTTACTTATTATATTCACTTGATTATTATTGAACATTGACATTTGACGTTGACGCTGTATCTTACGTATCATCGAAGAAATACTTTCATTTAAGATGCCTATATCATTCTGAAACGTGTAAAAGTCCAATGCTGTCTTAAGGCGTAGGAGTAACGCATACCTTTTTGAACTCTTTCGCAACCCCTACTAATTAGACTAGATCCTGTTACGTCAGCATATACAGGACTCATGTGACTCATGACTCACTTCCTTATGTTACATGAGTCTGAGATCATCTTTGAGAGTGAACTCATGTGACATGAGTCTATATTAAGGTGGAGTGAACAGAATAAATTTAACTTTTATTCCATAATTAGCTTATTTCGTAACTAAATTTTATCTTATAAAATAATGTGTATGTAATACAGGAGATATTTTTGCAGTAATTAATTATCGCTGGCTTTTCTAGATAAAGACATGGGTGGTCACGATAACGTCAGCTTATGTAAATGAATAGAGAATGATTATATTTACCTGATTTTTTATCATACGGGTTTCTTGTTTTTAAGCAAATATTTATCACGCGGAATTTATAATCGACTTTGAACATATCTTTTATAAACGAACGACTTCACAATAGTAAAAAAGAATTAATGAAATTATATCATATTTAATAAAACATACTCATAAAATTAACAGCTAAGAATGAATTTCGTTAATATAAGGGGTTATTAATAAGTTTTGAATTTTATACCGATTTCAATGAATCGATTTCTCGATATCGAATATCGAATCGATAACCTGTCAGTTATCCGACAGGTTAGGGATAATTTTCGTTTGGTTCAGAAGAAGGCGATGTCTCCACACCAACTAGCTTCATTATTTTTTTTTAAACGATTTTAATGGCAGTTATAAAACTAATGTATTTACTTGTTTTTAACAAAATCCGGTTCCACACATTTTTATACTACAAGATGATTCAATGATACTAAGAAAAGATAAAAATTTACATATAAAGTTATATGTATTTAATAAATACTTACTCCGAACGCATTCGTCGTCGATATCGAAAAAAAATTTCTCTTAGCGAAGCTTAAACTACTCTCACCAATAATCGGATCGAATATCAGTTCATCGTATTATTGTTGAAAAATAAATAGTTGTTATTGATATTCAAAGTATCACAAAACTCTATGGAAATCGACGACAATATATTGGGGAGTGAGCTGCAGTTCAGTATTGTTCCATAGCTAAGATTAAAGGCATTATCATGAGTGCTTAGGGCACACTTTGACATATCAGTTCCCTGTATTTTATGGAAAAGCTTCGTAAAAAGAGTAACCGTAATAGGTGAGATCGACTTAACTACAAAAATTGCGCCAAACGCAAACTGCAAAATCTCCATAATAATAGAGCAAATAGAGTTGGTACAATAATTCTTAAAAAATTAATAAGGATACATTTATTTCTCTATCCTTATTCATTATTTAAACGACAATACTTCTGTCTGTCTATTATGCTAGCAAGCATAATGATAAGCTACTGGGCCATTTTGTAATTTGGTAAGAATATTTTCAAGAGCTTGAAAGAGACGCGCATTATTATCGCGATAAAACCGTTGTAATGGTGATTATAGAAGTAGAAAGTTTCTTGTTTACTTTCATTATATTGTCAAATGTAAAACGAATTTTATATGCGCCTGTTAAAAAAATCCAGGTACATAGTATTGAAAAGTATCATTAGTAACACCAATTATAATCCAAAAACTACGGTACCAACTTTAATAAAGCACCAACTACTTAAAAATCAATCTATACTAATATTATAAAGACGTAAAGTTCGTGTGTTTGTTAAATTGTAAGGGGTAATCTCGGGATCTACTGAACCGATTTTTTTAAATTCTTTCACCAATAGAAAGCCACATTTTTGGTGAGTGCTATAGGCTACTTAAAAAAGTATTTTTAAAATGATGCCCAACGAAGTGGGCACGGGTCCGCTAGTTAATCAATACATATAATAAAAACGTAACGAGTCGCTGTCTGTGCATGGAAGATATATGAGAAAAAATATAATAGGAGACCTTTATTAATGCAATAGAACCGAAAACAATGATTTTTGGAATTTTGTCTGTTTGTCTATTTGTTTGTGCACGCTAATCTCAGAAACTGTTCATCCTATCTATATGGGGTTATCAATGATATATTGTGGTAAGCTTCACTTAACATTTAGTGTTTAATTCATGTCAATCGGTTGATAAATAAAAATGTTATGGCAATTTAAAGAATCACGTTGAACTCGCTGAACGTTTGCTGGCGCGGGTTAGGCATTTTCAAAAATGCTGCCCAAAGTCACTTTTCTACGCGGGCGAAGTCGTGGGCACAGCTACTATAGTATATATTTGTAAACAAGTCTCGTTCATATTAAATATCGTATTTTTCAGCCAAGGCTTTGAATTGTAGAGCGAATAATAAATACAGCTCATTAGTTTCAATTAGCAGGTAAGCTTATAATTTACCATTTAATAAACGATTTCCAAGTTTTTGTTGCTTGATTATGACATAACGTACTTATAATGAAAGATTTGGCCTCGTAATGAATTAGAGATTTATTTTATACAGCAGTATAAAATAACTAGTAATAAAACACTCCTTAACTTTTATTCAAAAAAAAATTGGTTCGTGTGTATTTCTTTAGTTTTACAAATGATATACAAAGTAAAATCATTTAGTACCTCTTGAATCAATGACTATTAAAAACAGCATCAAAGACAGACAACATAGAAATTGTTTTATATACATATAATTAAGTCTAGCTACCGACGATGTGTTGACGTTTCTTTTCGAAGTATTAAATAGAGACTTCATTGAAAATTTTTGAATACATAGTTCAATTCGTAGAATCTATTTTGTTTATTGTGTCTAGAGATATGATAGAGTCTAGAGAAACTGCATTCGAATTAGAAAACTTTAAAGAGCCAACCTGCGAAGGTATTGGCTCCATTCATCAAGTGAGTGGCTCGATACGACCATGACTTACTTCATTGACGGATGCTGTACCTAACCAACCTAGTACCTACCGACCCCTAGCAAAAATAAACGCGACCATTGTACTACAAAATTCTCACATGCGCACACGTTCCGTAAAATGTGTTTTGCCGCGTTCTATTTTTGAATTTTTATTTTTTTTTAATATGTGAAGTAGATAACTATGTGATAGCGAACCCTGGTTTTATGACGTGCCTGGATTGTTGTGTGGGCTTTTAATAAAGCTATTGACGACTAATTTGACATATTTAAATTAACGGAATAAAAAGGAGTTACAAGTAAGTATCAAAAGGATTTTTTAAGTATTATAGATTTAAAAGTAAAATTAAAAAGGAGAACGATACTTGTAAATACGATATTTTTCATGTACCATTATTATTTTAATTGTTTTGGTTATTTCATACGTCTAAATCTCATACATAAAATGTAATCTATTCAATCTAAATTCTGTGAAGGTTATTGTATTCCAAATGTAAAATAAAATTGTTTAAATAAAACGCCTATCTGAAAAAGCAGGCATGAAAAACATTTATTACGATAATGTTGATTTATTTCTCCGATAGGAAAAAAAAACACGTGAATAAATATAACCGGAAAAGATCGACAGATTCTTCATATTGATTATTAAAAACTGTATATTATTTATAAATCTTTAATTCATTTTGTACATATATTTTGAAATTTGAACTTAACAAAGTTGTATAGAACTCATAATATTAACTGAACATACACTTGTCATATATAGGTACGTATAAACCGTCATTCAATCATTTAATCTATTTAACAAACCTGCACTTATATTTGTGGTTTAGATTAAGATATCTTATCCTGCATAGTAACAGAACAACTGATTTTAATATACAGTTACATAATAGCCGTCCCCAGCATTTTTATAGCGTCATTTCCATACAATACCCGGTTAAATAGTACGAGTATCCCATTTCTATGTGGTAATCCCGGGTCTAATTTCCCTGCATGCCAAATACCAGCCAAAGCCATTCAGGAGTTACCGCGAAAGAGTCCAATCAAACATTCATACTAACATACGTTCACATTTATAATATTAATAAGATTATGTAGAGTACTAAACATATTCAAAGTCTGTTCACGACAAAAGGTCGGCAATTCCCACCGGTTCAAACATCATATGATATTGTTACGACACCAATGACTTTCTACTTCCCATTGAATGTTCAATGTATGCTCTTAATACAAACCCAATAATTTATATAACGAGTTTGCCTTGAACGAATTATTATTATTTTTATTGCCGATATAACTAAACTAGCTGCTGCTCGCGACTTTGTCAGCGTCAATACCTATCGTGTTATTTCGAGTATCGCTGACATTTCTTAAGATAATTTAAAGAGGAATCATTCTTTTACACGTAGTTTTTGGGTCACTTCCACTTTTCCACATATTCCACAGATCCGCCCGTATTAGGTAGTAATAAAGCTTTAAAGTGAAATATTATTTGTAATTTTAGCTATTGAGAAGTTTACGAAATGTTTTAATTTAGTAACGTTCATTGACCATTGGAACACTATGAAGTTATGAAAGCATGTTAAAAAACTCTATCATATAATGCATACATTTATGATATCCATTAGGCCAAGTCTCTTTAAAAACTTCATTACCAAGTTTGCATTTTAAAATATAATTAAAAAAAATGGCCGATTCATTCCAGTAATTTGATAATATAAATATAATTATTGATAATTAAGCTTAAATTCGATTTTAAACATAAAAATGTATCGATGCCCAAGTTTACATCACGATTACTTGTTAAATAATCAAGTCTAGGCAATTGATTAACATATGGGCTCTTAAACTAATTACTGGCCGTTTTTATTATTTTACGTGATGTAGTTTCTATAAATACTTACGCTGACGGTAGACAAATGATTTCCGTGATGCGTAATCTATTCAATATTTAACAATATTGAGTATCATATATTTGCAGAAACATCTTACTTTGTGTTTGTCACGTATATAATGTTTTGTTCTGATTATATATTTTTGAAGCTGTGTTAGTTTTTCGACCTTTGACTTTTAATTTAAATGACTTTTTTTCTACACAAGAAAAGTTTTACGGAAGTTCTGTGAACATTTCTTAAGCTCTAGATTATTTTTGTACCTAATTTTATTAGCATCCGTTCAGTGGTTTAAAAACTCAAAGAGATACATTGATTTAAAAAGTAGCATGACGTCACTTTTATGCAAGTTTTCTACTAATGTGTGACGTTATTGGATTCCACTAGTAGACTATTTTTTCATGCTCTATCGTCATGCCATCATACATATAATACATAATAAATGTAAAAATCAATGCTTTAAAATCAGTTATTATTATTATCTCACTGCTTAAAACCGTCATAAGTATAAATGGCACAAATTTCGTAGTCTACGCGTAGGGAGAAAATAAATGCATTTGATAAGGTTAAAACTTTTAATAAAGCTCAATGTCAACACACTAATATGTTTATCATATTAAGTGCTGGACTGACCCTGTAAGCATGCAATTGAAGTAAAAATATCATACTTTAATATTAGAGGCTTACATCATATTGAAATAAATGTGTTAAAAAAACTTTTGAGTAATGTATGAATCATCTTTGAGAATTTATGAAACGAATAACTGTATATTCTATAGTTAGTAGATTGAAAAAATTCCAAAACTTAACAATTATATTATTTTTGAGTCTTGTCTTCAATTTAGAATAACGTATATAGGTAATAATTACTTAAATACATAGCAAACATTCTTAAATCATTAAAAATATTATTTTTACAGGATGTTAAATGAACAAGATTTAATGGTGGCCCGGGCACTAGCGGCGGAATCACGGGAAAATTCACCCGGTGGTTCTCCAGGACCTTTACGTAAAACACAACTTAAAAGCGTCGTTGATAAGTTGAATACTTTTCGGTAAGTAGATAATAAAAAAATAAAAATTATAAATATAAGCGATTAAATTATAACACATTAAAACAGAATACAAAATAAACTTTCAAACTTTTATTCGGTATTCTGAGATCAAAACCTAAAGTTTTAAAGATAAACAGCACTGCCATCCTAATTGTAGAGAACTAATTATAGAGAAATTAATTATGAAATGTATAAAAAAGTTATGTGTCAATATAAAAAACAGTAAAAGTGACAGCTGTCGCCTTTCATATTGACATTTGACAATTGATTATATTAATGCATATAACCTGAAAATTTATGACTCTATTTGAATGGAAAATAAGAAAATAAATTAACAAAGACAATAAAATAACAGCAACAAAGATATTGCAAGGCTTCCTTTAGTGAATCCAAGTGTTATTTGCGGAAAGTAAAGTTTCAGTCGTGTATACATGCTTTAGAAAACTGATTAATTATGATAACAAGTGAGTTTTATTGGTGCGTTAAGTGTTATGAAGATGGATAATAAGAGAACTAAATGTCCCACGACCAGCAAAGCAAGCGAAGAAGAAGAGGAAAGGTAGCTACTTAGTTTAATGCGAAAAATATTTTTAATGAATATTCTAGAAGGGATATAAGTATATATTCTAGTTAGATAAAGCCACATTTTGTTAACACCGATATATATTCACATTTTATTCAAACAAATACCACATTCTTTCATAACAGCAAATAAAAAAGTTATAACAAATAGATATATCATACATGTATAATTTAGAAGACAATGCAGCATCTTACTTTAAAAAAAATATAGAAATCGTTTTTATATGTTTAAAGAAAGCGTATGTTGGAAGACTGAAAACAATTAATAAAGAAAATACAAAAGATTTTTTCAACCCAAACGCTTAAACTTAAAATTTTAACATCTCAACTCTTTTGACAAGGAAAAATTTAGTAATTATATTAAATTTTCAACAGTATTCTTAGACCTTGACAATAATTGCTTATAATATATATTTAACTTTTTTAAATTAATATTCTAAAATGTAGAAATATAAAAAAATTGAATTTCCCGCTTCAAACATAATAAACTAGTATCTTTTATGCCATCTATCATGGCCGACGCATTGTTCAATGTTGTAACTTTGCTTAGTACAAAACTTTAATACTAGATGTCTCTACATACATTATTTTTAAGTTACCATCAAACATAAGGCACTGT
>JADANM010005346.1:2769659-2793223 GCA_026213755.1 Eurema hecabe | reverse complement strand
CTAAACTTAAACCCTTGTCATGTACACCAAAAAATAATTTACTAATTGGTGTTCCTATTAAATGCAAATAATTATAATATTAATGAATAAATTAGGAATTAAATATGTTTATTACATACTGATTTAGTTATTTTTTTAGATATTGCCCCTCTATTGTGGTTTGTAGAGAAAATAATACAATTTTATTCAAAAGTGAGTCTGTCTGTCTATAAAGTCTGTCAACTATTTCAAATATAGTAAGGAAACTTTACGTTTGGGAGTCTGAACTCTGAAGTTGATTTTTTATTATTTCAAGTTTATAAAGCTTGGTTAACTATTTGACTTACCTTTACATATATGTAAGGCAATAGCAGACATTAAGAATTATTTTCATTAAGGTTTCAAGCAAGTAAATAAACAGAGATGGACATTTTCGGAGCAGTAGTTAAACCTTAGCATTTCATGCGGTAGTACAAATGAAATACTAAACAATTAAAGTTTATTAATTTAAAGTAGTGCTAAAATATTCAGTTTTAAAAACATGTGCATATATCAAGCAAGAATTTTTTAAGTGCCTAAAATCTCAGTTTCCAAACTGCGTCAATTCAAAACTACGTCAATGTCGGAACATCAAATATCTATCATCATTCATCGGATGTCAACTGTCAAGTGTCAACGTCAAGGATAATTTTGGTCTTTTTGAGGTTATATTATTAGACTTAACGGGAAAACAATAACATAACAAATTTGTTATATTCAGAATATAAGTTTTCAACGTGGTTACAATTTAAAAAAATCTAAAATATTAATCGACCAACATTAAGTAAAAAATATACTAGACAATTGTAAATTTTTAATATTTATTTTTTACATTGACTTTCATAATGATTGAGGTCTTAAATGGATTTTTACTTATATATTTCTTAATATTATGCTCTCTGAGCGCTTCAGTGCCAATCTTAGTGAAACCAGTAAGTATAACGGAGATATACATATGATATATGTAGAATTATTGAGTTTGATGATGATATTATGATTTATTTTTAGATTGTTGCTTGCTTTTCACGAGCGACCTATGAAGAGCGTAAAATTTGGGATGAAATACTCGTATTAAAAACGGAACAAAAACAAATATCCATGAAGGATGAATTTGCGGCATATTCAAAAATACAAAGGAGGATTAACAAACTTGAAAGTGAATTGAAAGAAAACACTCAGACACGTTTAAACAAAACTATAGCAGTAAAAGGAACAGTTCATATTATCCTTCAAGCTTTACTAGCACTAATAGTTGTCATCTCAGTAATATGTTTCAGACATGAGCCTATAGTTGCATTGAAAGCAAATCTCTTTCCATTCACAACTATGTTGAAGTATCCAAGTGACACACCAAATGCAGTATCCACTCATATGTGGGTTATTGTATCTAACATATCAATAAGGACTTTGCTAAAACCACTACTACCATAATTATGATTAAATAATGTTATTTTATATATTTTTTCATTTATTTTCCTACAACATGTTATACCAAACTGCAAGTTTAATAAGATTGTCAAGTATTAGCAACACAAGCTTTTCTATAGAGTCGCGGCAGCATGTCAAGCCAAGTTCAAGAAACAGAACTGGCGAGTCGCACATAAACAGTTGCTAGTTACATATGTGTTCTAAATTTCATAAGCTTATCTACTACGGTTATTTAGTTAAATTGACTGTACATTAATAAATTTCAGGACTGACCGTTGAACTTGGCACTCATTTAGATCTCACTTCTTTAGTTGTTGAAGTCAACAACCAAGGCATTTATCATCATATTGAACTTGGCTCTCATTTCACATTTATGTTTTTGATTGGATTTCAAATATATAATAGCAGCATCTTAAGAAAATAGCTCAAAATAAAATTATTAAATGATCACAAGTAATATGTGTGATCTAAATCACACTATAAAGATTCTTTTAGTATCTGTTATTTCCTTCATCCTTATGGATAAGTTTGTTTTACCAACAAAATATGGCTTAGTACATAGCTGTAAACAGGAATATTTTTTTTCGAAATCTCTAATGAATTTCCTTCTGAACCATATGGAAGTTAATACTATATAAGAAAAACACACATTTTATTTTTAATCGTTTATTTGTTAAACAAATTCAATTGTATCTTATACTCAGTCTGACATACGTCCAATTATATCTTTACAATATATCTAACAGTAAACCAAAAATCTGCCCAAGATTACATACAAAAATCAACTTCTACCAAATTAATAAATATTTATGCTCCTATTTAATTTTTAGAACACAAATATATTAAAATTAAACTTAATTATAATAACAATAGTATAAATGTAGACATTCCGAGGAAGCAATAATCATTGAATAAATCCAATGTTTACAAATAACTAATATAAGCGCTATATCACAGCTCACAACTATTTTAGACATACTAAGGGATTTCAAAAATACCTTGATACCATATTAATAGATTTTTCTACTTTTAAACAATTTGTGCTAGAATTATTACTCAATAACATTTCTATGTGGAAAAATACATTTAAATAATGTTACAATTTTTTGCAGTTATATATATGTATTATGAATATTAATGTATTTTCTTACATTTTGACTTTTTATTACATTTGATTAAAAAATTCGACTTTAAATGGTGTTACCATTGATTTTTTTGTTATATTTAGCGCTTAACATATTTTATTTCGAACTTGCAATACTTCGAACTGCATTCAAAACATAATAAATCCCTTAGCAATTATAATCAAAACAACAGTTGTTTAAACTATTCACGTTTTCCTGTCTTACAAAACTAATTCTAAAGTAAAAAAAATAACATGTGTCCATTCCTTTGTTCAATAGTTTGTCATATCTTTTATTAACCATCGTGATTTTTTGATTTAAATTTGAAAAACTTAAAAAACAAATAGGTATGTAAAAAAACATGTTTCAAAACAATATATACTATACATATAAAATAAAAATGTGTTTTTTATAGCACATAAAAACTTTTGTAGTGGCAACATTATAGACAAAGAGACAACATGTCACATAAGCAGTTACTTTGGGATTTATCGGGCAGAGTTTTCAATTTAGATTCGCTGTAAGACTAGAAATCTAATGACTAATAATAATAAAGTTGCGAGTAAGTAGGCGGATTACTCGGATATAATTTCTAAGTATTCCAAATAACCATTTAATCAAACTCGTGTATCGAATAACTGGCTATTTCTAATGTAACAAAGCAAACAATTTATTCCTTCAATGTGTAATTACTTCATAATTACTTGAGGGACTCAGCTCATGGTTTCTCCATAGATATAAGGAAAGTCATATTATACAAATTACTCTGTGTTCATAAAAGTATTTAAAATACAAATTTGTTTTTCATACATATTTATAGAACTAAAAATTGCGAACGAACTTTGATTAAAACAATATTTATCGCTTTAAGAATTTGGAAGCAATATCCGTATACCTCAGAGAAGACCATACTCCATACATCACATTCTCAGCCAATAAAAGCCGGCTACAAACTAGCTCTATCTTCTGCGGTCACATTGAGTGATCTAGACTACTGATGCCTCTGACGTTGCGTGAGCTTGGACTAAGTATTTTCATAGAAGGAGTTGTTGAAATGTGTGGTCAGGAGGTATACCACCGCTTCGTAAGTCGACATCATTATGGCTGTGTTAGGGATCTGACGGACTAGCTGCGTGCCCAGGCCTCTGTTGACAATAAATATACAATCAGTAATATAATTAACTTTAGTTTCACACTATACACATACACTTTAGTAATGTCCATAAAAGAAAATACAGCATTCATACAGTTGAAATGAGAAAACTCTTCCTTTTTTTTGAAGTGGGTTAAAAATGTATGTTAAATCATTAATTGGGGAATGAAGAACAAAAAACATATCTTTGTAATAGATTTAGACATCATGTAGTAGCAATGGTTTTATTGTTTATGCATATATATCTATGACACCTCCTCTCTGCCATCTTTGATTTTATTAAAAAACAAAGAGCATGTGTCTCAATTATATTAATTACAAAGTTCATAGTGTTCATAAAACACATCTTTAGTCTATTAATTTAAATATTTTAATATAATTTTCTTTAAATGCTGTATTTGAATGTATATATACAATGTACTTGTAAAACGTACTCTTTTTTTGACATTATCATCCATAGTATGATAAATTTGAAGTATGTATGTATGTAAGTTACCTGTAAACGCCACGGTAGCCCTCTTCCATCCAGACGGTGTGCAGCGTCTGCCAGAACTTGCGGTACTTGTCGCCCTCCTCCCGCAGACGCGTCCGAGCCACCTCTGAAAATTGTACCAGATCATTTTCATTTTTGATCAGATTACTCATCATCATCATCATCATCATCATCAGCATCATCATCTTGTCACCTATCCTTCGCTCAAAATAAACTTAGAAATGTCAAATTGCGGTAATCAGGCCGTTAGTTATGTATAATTTATAATATATTCTTATTAAATACCACCATCTTATTCCAAGATGATTAAAGCAGAGCTTACATCAACTAGATAATAAATAAATATTTTAGGACATTTATACACAGCGCCATGTAGTCCCACGCTAAGCAGAACTACGGCAACTAGAGAACGGAATAAAATACATATACATAATTTTCTTAAAAGTAAATACATACTTACAATACATAGCAAGATAATTAACAAAGAACAACTGGATGATTATATAGCAACTCCCAACCCCATAGTAAGTAACCCCGTAGTAGTTAATTATACATGTATTATTCCTGCAGCGTGTAAAGAAAATTTACAAGGATCTATACAACTGACAGATAGACAGGGCAGGTTGGAGGCAAATAGTGGATTCCACCAGCTGTTTTTAATGATAACCACAACCCTCAGCCATGAGGAAACGACAGAGAAGAAGAAGTATTCCAATGTGGATATAATTGTGACACCCACCCTAAGCAGTCATCTTTTCATTAACACTAGCAATAGCAATAGCATTGATATTCACCTAAAAGTTCAATATCAAACACTTTAATACATAATATTAGAGTGAAGCAAATGAAGCACTATTAGTATATAATATTTATCACTCTGTGTGTGTATAAAAAAACAAAGAACATATAAATTCTTTTTATTACTTAAATGTAAATACACACAGGAAAAATACAACAATTTAACATGCTTCATGAAGAAACATTTTGCAAATTGTTTGTTTGTAACTAACTAGTTTTATAATGACCTTAAACTTATATAATCTAGATGTATTATATTTATGTTATCATAAGTGTGTCAATAGATATTGCAATAGATATGGTGCCCTAGAAACATATGTTCATTGAAACTGATCGATCACTGTTTTCTAAATCAGTATGATTATTTTTGCATTGACTTCAATATCGATCAAATAGTTGTTCTAATTGATTAGATGTTGTAAATACAAAAAGACGACTATTTTTATCAAGGACTTATTCTTCATTTATATTTTGAAAGTATTAGAATTTTAACTTTTTACATCCCGATGAACATTAAAATAAAATATTTTCTGGAAAAAATGAGTATGCATTTGCCTAACTTTAAACCTAACTCTACAAAGGTGCCCATAACATCTACCTATTGCGGTGAGATGAAACACAATGGAATCTTTGGGCAGTATAATCGACTCGGTTCTTTTCCCGAGGCCAATAGCTATGAGGATATCATTATAAAAAGGTAACCATCTTCTCATCATCTTTTCAAAAGGACGACAAAGATTGGAGTTACTATATATGCGGAAAATTATCCCGGACAATGATCCGGGAGAGGCATTTTGATAAAAAAAAAAACACTATTCATCAGGTGGCTTGCTTGCTCGTTTGTCCCCTAAGTTAAAAAAGCTGTGTTCATGAAATGAATATATTGAAGACAAAAACGCTTGGAACGATATTTCTTAACGCTCGTGGGACGGTGACCTTTTTCATGTATAAATATTATAACAGTCGAGTTTATGTTTATATTTACAATTGTATGTTCTTATTTTTTTTAAAGAGCGACTATCAGAGTTTCTTGCCGGTTCTTCTCTGTAGAAACTGCCTTCCGAACCGGTGGTAAATGTTTTGTAATACCATGACGATTCAAGTGTTACTTTATGTAGCCTAATTGAATAAAGATACTTTCGACTTTGACTTTTGTACTCACCATGCGGGTAAGCGATGCAAGACGCGACAGTCTTGGAGAAGGCCCCAGCGCCCATGAACTCGAGGAAGTCTTTAGGGGAGCGCGTGTCTGACGCTGTGTCACTCCTGCGAGCGACCAGCCGCGCCTTCACGCCCTCGTACAGCACGAAGTGCACCACCGTCTCGCTGATACCCATGTATGATGCTGTTATCCCTTTGTAAAATCCTTTTATGCCCTGGTAAAGTACCTTGTGTATTAATAAATGTCAATGTTAGGGACCGAAACCCTATGTTTAGAAGAATCTGGGCTGTACTGTGGTAAATAAACTTAATCTATGATAGAAAAATGGATCGGCAAATGTGTGGTTACCCACACATTTGCCGATCCATAGGTGAAGAGCTGAACCAGTATCGATAATAATGTTTTTTTTTAATATTTCATGAAGTACTTATTTAGATTCATATGTGGAGAAAAAAGTGTAGGTGTAAAGTACCTAGATAAAAGGTTATAGGTTGGATAGGTACCGGTGTGAACGAAATCGCGGCACGCTAGCTAGTATAAAATATAATGTAAGTGTTCAGCTAGCTTTATAGCAACGGCAGGGTGACTTGGATTTTCAATGGGAGATTTGACGCTGGTTTTCCGAAAAATCATATGTCTTTTGATTACACCAAAATTTGGTAAACAAATTAAGCAAAGCATCTCAGTAGCATCCCACCCATCCACATAAACAACATCATATCATCCATTTGCCATCAACCACAAGCGCCCGCGTGTTGATCTCGTGCATATATAGCTGAAAATAGCTTTGTACACTGAAAGCAAAGACGTCATAGCACTTACATGTCTCGCATATATCCTCTTGATACATTCGAGAGCCGTAACGTTCTGTCCGTCGAGCTGCAGGCGAGTCTTGACGAACCAGATCGGGTTGGTCATCGTGCATGAGACGAATCCTGGAATAGATCTTTGGTTAATCAAAATAAACGTCATTTGGATGTAAATATTGTTGAGTACATTGCTCTTAATTGAGGTCGTTATAAAAGCGAAGCATTTTATTATCGATTTGATGTTTTAAGGAAATCCTACTGATGTTATTAATACTGGATCCTGCGAGGATGAAGAAATTTTAAAGACAGAAATAACAGGCTAATATATTGGATTATTTTCAAATTATTAGCGGGATGAAAATCTAATGAAGACGTTACAGAAAAATGAATTACAGTGTAAATGGATAAATAGCTGTCTGTTACTATGTCACACCCAAAATCGGGATTTGGGTAATATTTCATAAAAAACATAGTCCAAACGAGTGTGAATGTACATGTATACAGTAAAAATGTCATACCAACTAATAATAGCTTTAAAACCGACTGCATTAGCCAACTAATGCAACGGGAATGGCAAATATTACAACACACCTAATAGTAATAATAAACCACAGTCTCGTAGATGTATTTTTACTGCTTTCGAAACGAGATTACGTCTAAATACTGCTTTAACTCCAATAATATTAGAGTTAATAGACAAATTAACTGAAAAAAGTGCTGCGCACAGCAGCGTCAGCACACATACATACAAGTCAAAACGATAGAACAGAGATAAATGATAAAACCAACAAGAAAAAAAGAGATAGTTTTGTCAGTTGCGCGTGAATGCACCGGCTACCAATCAACTAAAGGAAGACGTCCTAATCATAGGATGTTTTGGCGTCTTCAAAAATTTGCGCTTATAACGTATCTATTTAATATAATATAATTGTTTAACACTTTCATTCTGCGTATTACTAATTATCACATACAACAAGGTAGGCAATGAGTTATCTATCAATATATTATATGACGGAAGCTACTAAACGGATGTTACGTATGTTAAGAAAATAATTGATTATGCATGCAAACACGGCTCATACTCTTTCAGTTTATTTTGTTATGCATGAAAAAGCTATTGTTTCAACTGATTGCATAGCTTAAATGTTCGTCCTTAATACGAAAGGACATTTATGGAAACACAGAAAATGGTAGTGCTAGATCTTAATTCATATAAATTCACGGTTGTGAATAATTTTATGAAAAGCCGCTTTAGGCAATAAGGTAACCTCTAAGCTCAACACCAATTTCATATAGAAAAAAACTTCGGTGCAAGACAGCTATTCGCCTAACACCATGTTAAAATCAAATGTATTTTGGCATAATGATATCCTAAAGTATAAACTAAAGATACAGTACTTACCGGCTGCGCTTGCCGCTGATAGATGTACGATGGGAGTGTCTGGTGGTATATGCTGGTTGAGTATAGCTTTGGCCTGAGAGTACGTGCAGAAGTAGATCGCTCTCGACGGCGCCACGCCGACGATGTTCGGCCCTAAGCCCTTGAACAACGCTCGGGCACCCTCATTCTTTACTATGTATCTGAAAATTTTAAGTTAGTCATTAGTGAATAGATTTCGCATCACATACAATAGGGAGACAGACAATGGTTTTTACATCGATTCTAAACACGTAATAGATGTTTTACGGTCTTTAATATATATTATGGAGTATTCAACGTCTTGGCAAATCGATGTTCCAGCATAATAAATAATATTAATGAAATTGCGACCCCTAAAGCATTAAATACTAAAATAACGTTCGATGAAGTCCAATCAAACACATAAGTCAAAGAATATAGAAAATAGAACATCTTAGATATGATATATCGATTATTTGGAGCACAGATAATTAAGAAAGATAAAACTAATCTTTGTTAATCAATGTGTAATTTGCACAGAGACCTCTAAACTAAATTATCTTTGCGATTGTAAAATGCCTCAGTAAAGGGCGGATTAAATGCCGTCTACATGTTCACGTTGGAATTCAAAGTCTACTGTTACTGTTTATTTCCTGATAAGATAAAGGGAAAGAGTATAGCTGTGTGGGTGGTTCAGATAAGTTAATATAATTTAATTTATCATGTTTCTGTAACACTCCAATACACGTTGGTTTCAATCAATTTTTTCTTTTAATTTTGTTTATTTTGTTTTCATACTGCACTATCCGATACATTTTTTAAAATAATTATTGTTTACTACGATTTTTTTTGTCAAGTTATAAACACGTATGCAATTTATTTATGGGTTGTTTCCACGCCAATATTTATTTGTTTCTATAAACAGTATCCACCTTGCAATTAAGATAGGCGACGAGCGTAATTGATAATGATTTGTAAATAAACGGTGCTATGACGTAAATCTGTCAAATATCGCCCGAGATAACTCAATGTAAACACTAAACAGCGCTAAAATATTTATAACCCGACATTGGGTCGCGTCGCCGTGACCTCTTGGCAATCGTATTTGGCTTGGAAAGTGTTATGTATCGATACTTGCAATTTTGATGTTATCCTTGGTATGGCAAGCTCCACTTAAGGCAACGTCATTAACGATTTAATACTGAGCACCAGAATTGATTCAATTTGAAAAATGGAAAAAGCAGTTAGTATGGAAATGCAATTAGTGTTAGAAAACCTAAAAGTGATTCCAATTATTGGCCAATAAGAACAACAACCCTTACAATGAAGCCATTCAGTTTAACGCAAAGGCCATCAATCTAGACAGAGTCAAGATAAATAGTTTTAAAATATGGAGTTGTTTTGTACTGTATGTATGAAAGACGGCATTGAAGTTATTTTATGTTTCAGATGACATCAGTTTTAACTTTTAAGGCTACTTTATCTACAATCCGTAGCTAAAACGTTAGGCACGTTTGCGTACTTATTTTCCAATGACTGATGAATCCTTGTATGTATACCAATTTTATGACCCCATCTACATTGAACAATGTTAGAATTACTAAGTATAACAAAAATAATTATGAAAACTTTACATACAATGTTTTCGTTTTGAGGGTAGTTTTAAATCCGTTACTAACAGATCAAAGCGCAACCGGCAAGTCTAAGACTAAAAATTCGTTTTGTAGACAACAGTTTATATCAGATACGTAATGATGGAACCGCTTGTCCAGTTACCGAATGTTTGAACAGGGGTGATGGAAAACAGGGCGATAAGCCGTGATGTTATTAACACATTGATATAATGTTTGGCGTAAAAATAATCGCGAGGCTGTCTCACGCCTGTCTCGCGTGATATGCGGGACCGAGTGATTTCTTATCATTAGCACTTGATAACGACATCGGCTAGAAGCGGATATTTCTCGTGGTTTAAGAAAACAATGTAATGTTGCCCCCAATGTGTGAATGTTATCTATATACTTATTAGAAGTTAAAGCTCGCTCTGGGGTAGCTATTCAGTTTATTATTAGCTCTACGATATTGATTATTTGTTGTTTAATTAACAATTGTGAACCAACTATGGCAAATAAAAAAAAATGGGAATAATATAATTTTGTAAGAACCACGTACTCGTTGTAATTACTAATTTGGACAAAAAACATTTTAGTTTTGACTTAGAGTGCCCAGTTTATAGCAAGTAATTTAAAAGCTTTTTTGTAAAGACGAAGATAGAATAAGTATTTCGTACCTTCGTCTCCGAGAGACTCGTCTCCATACTAGAATAGAAATTAACCCATGTTACAGAACTCAAGAACTACCTTTTATCATAGTTATCATAACCTGCTGCTCAACTTGTGTCAACTAAGACCGTATGAACATTAAGTATTTACTGCGTCTCGCGCCAGTTTCCTTCGAGTCACGCAAATTGCATGTCAAACATTATCTGGTTATAATACAATAAGTTAAGGCTAAATCAATATTTAGTTAGGACACGATAATAGAGCTGAGGCACGCCGTGGCATCGCTCCAAGTTTATACACTAACAACATTGGCAATCTTAGAGAACGTTTTGAAAAACAAGTAACAAGTAAATTTGCTGTATTTTTCTGTTGCTTGATTAACTTTTTACTTTCATATTCCTTTCTTCGTATCTTCAACATCTATTCGTCTTTTACTATTATGGTTAAGAACTATAGACGTCAACGATGTACAATTTTCCATAATAACTCTTTTGCCATCAATTCTTCGATCCTATTGGTTTCAGCGTGATATTAGGTATATAGCATCCAACACAAAATTAATTTTCCAATTCAAATTTCCTGTTATGCATTTGTTTTTGCATGAAAGAATAACAAACATACACATACATACATTGTTACTAACTTTCACATTTATAATATTATGTAGGTACTACTAGGATTACCTAGTATTATTTATAATAATTTCGGTCTGACAGTAGGATTCTACTAATATCTAAATAGATACATTATTAATAAAAGAGCAGTCACGTGTTCATGAAAAGCTTTTGTACTATTAATAAATACTTTTATATAGTTACGAAATCACAGGTCCATAACATCAACCTGATTAATCTCGGTTTAATGGAAAATAGTTATAGATTATGTCGGCCGGATCCGATCAAAATTCCGCGATGCTTCTTCTTATAGAGTAACTTTACAACTGTAAAACGACCCCTATGGTACATGGCTTAAAATGAAAAAGAAAGAAAGAGTCATTTTTAAGACGGTAAAATAAAATAATTTAATAGCTGTATAATACAGTAAAATAACAAGGAATATTATTGTCGTTCCTTATTTGTATAGTTTAAAATTGATGGAAGTGTTCTAAACTTGTTATATTTTTAAAAAGAACCTAAAACAAAATATGGCTATCGGCAATAAGTTTCGAGATAGATGTTTACAATTTAAAGTCCAACGTTTACTCCACAGCTGTGCATAGCTCGACAATTAACCAATAAGAGGAACTTATTTCCAATTGAAACGACATTGGTGCCCTGTTAACTATTTATAGCGGCTTTATCCTGGAATCTGGATTCCATAAGTAAAGTAATCTAAGGAATTTCGCACCAAACGCATTACGTTTACGTTCTCATTTTACGTGCTTAAAATCTAAATGCGTATATGTTCGGTTAAAGAAGTAGGTAGTTAGGTTTAGATGGGATTTATATAAAAAACAGCTATCGGAGTTACCTCCGTATTATAGCAAAATAAGTAATCTATACTAATATTATAAAGCTGAAAAGTCTGTTTGTTTGAATGAACTAATTAATATAACAGGAAATTTGAATTGAAAAATTAATTTTGTGTTGGACCCATTTAGTTGAAATTTAGTATGTAGATAATTTATACCCTGGATTAACATATAGGATACTTTTCAACCGGGACGTGAACTCCACGGGTCAAACCGCGGGGCGCAGCTAGTGTTTCATGTAAACAAGTCTAATACAATGAAATGATAAACATAGATCGCTCTCACATCTCTGGCTAAATATAATTATATTACAAATGACGGTGATCACGACGCTAATGTATGTACGAAAATTAATTACTTAAAAACTTTAAATGAATTAAAACCGAGGTGTTTATGTGTTGTGTTGGACTTTGCTTCGTGTTATTGACACGAAATACTATAAAAAGTGTTTATACAAATAAATAATTAGCCGTGCCCTGCAGTTTTAGCTGTGTGAAACCCTTTTACGTTATTATTTATTATATTGTTTTTTTGAAACAGACATTTTAGCAGTAGATCGCGACATTACAAAATTATACAAACATTTTATTTTCGTAATTTAGTACATATGTACTTACGTACATATGTACTACAATTTTACAATAATTGTTATAATAATATAAAAATTAATAGCAAAATGTCGCTAAGTGCATAGCTCGTGGACTGCTGAAACAATTTCTATTGTAATCATTTTTTAGAATTTCCCACGCAGTAGACGGATTTTAGTCATTGAAAAAAAAAGTAAGATTAAAATTAAGTAGGAGTAGGTTTATGTATGTATTTAAGATGTAGGATAGGTAAAGGCTACACAGGTTGGATACATATATCTATATGTATCCAACCTGTGTATATACATATAAATATAAATATTAGTTAAATGAAATAGAATGTCAAGAAGGTCTATCTATACTCTATACTCTTTAGTCTATACACTAAAATAACGGACTAAGAATAGAACGTAGTATGCACATCGATAGTACTTGGTGTTTACGACTACATAGTATCGAAACTAGGTTACAAAGTGTTGCATTAATTATACTGTAATCATGACTACAATGTTAACTCCTTGGTTGCAATGATATGCTGATTTCCAAATGGAGGGTATTTGGATAAAAGAAGGTAGATGTGAACCTTCCATCTCTTGGTTGTGGCAGTCGGTTGTCGGCCATTAAAGTAATACCATTGATCTGCTTGTTTCCTTGTAATCCCAAGTAAATACATAACACTATAGTATTTAGTCTTTACACTAAAATAACAGACTAAGAATAGAACGTAGTATGCACATCGATAGCACTTGGTGTTTACGACTACATAGTATCAAAACTAGGTTACAAAGTGTTGCATTAATTATATTGTAATCATGACTACAATGTAACTCCTTCGGTGCAAACATATGCTGATTCAATGCAAACAAGTACTGAAACTTAGACATTTGCAATATTGATATAACAATGCATTGTAATTTTGTAAATATTTCTATACTATTTATTTAAATTACGAAGAACCAGTGATCTATAAACTGCACAATTTCTGAATTCAATTTATACATACAACATTAATTATAATTACATTTACTATACTCTAGAAAACTTGTATTTAAAGGCGATACTATAATAATAGTAAATACTCTTTATTGCACACCAAATAAGAAAATAACATTACAAACAGCAAGAGAAGGAAAAACAGTACAAAAGGCGGTCTTATCACTAAAGTGATCTCTCCCGATAACCCGAAAGAGTAAATAGTAAAAGGTGGTGTAAAAATAAACGATAAATAAATACATATTGGCATATATACCTAAACAAATACATGAATAGGTATACTATGTAGTATACCTGTAGTGAGTATGTACTCATAAATACAATTATATTTATATAATTCACTAGATCTAGCATTATTTTTGTGAATAAGTAGATATTTAAGATAAGAAGATAAGAGAATATCTGGGTCTTAGGGAGGTCATGTCTGACTAGTCGCTTATTTGCCTTAAAATAAGCTGTATGCTTGCTCGGTGACATGTAGACGTTTTCATAATTAGTACATCCAACGTCTGTTGATACTTGTCTAACTTTACCTTTAACGTCCCTACCATAGCTTTCTACGCGCAGAGTCGTGGGTTCGATCCCCACACCGAGAAAATATATTTTTAATTTACATTTGTATTTTTCTGGGGTCTGGGTTTTGCTATGTATTATATGTACCTACGTATTTAGAAAAGAAAAGTATGGATATGCAATTAATCCGTTATCTAGTTTCCATAACACACGCTCTGCTTAGCTTGATTTTGAGCTTGATTTGGGACTAGATGGCGTTGTGTATAACTATCTTGAAGTATTGCATCTATACCTATTAAAGGTTCGTAGTATCGCAGGGCTGGGATTGGATACAGAAGGCTGAATACCGGGAACTTTGGCGCACCCTGAGTAAGGTCTACGTCCAGCAGTGAACGAGAATAGAATAAGTTGATTGATTGATAGTATCAATTGCTTCTGCTAGTAAAGATAGGATAATAGACTCACCACTAGGCCATGCTCACCTGATGCACTGTATAAGGCTCATGCGCTGCGCGGCGCTCGCGTGGCCGCCGCGCGCGCACTGCACCTGGTGATTGTACGACATCAGCATGCGATCTCCTTGCTTGCTGTACGCGAACATCGCGCCCATCGTACGCCTGTAGCCCCATTTGGCCTCCTATACGTAATACAGGCCGATTATATAAATCGATTTGACTTGTTTCACCAGAAAAATTAGCATCCCAAATAAACTAAGTTTAAAGCATTGAGTTGGTTTGGTATGGCATTCCTATTATGAATGATGGAAATTTTTATTGATGCATGAGCACTGCAAGTTGCGACGAATATAGCGATAGAGTAGTTTAATGCAATTTACTTTTTAATCTTTAAAATGTTTTAATCAATAGGCACCCTAGGTTACCCTATAAAATACTAGCTGACCCGTGCCCACTTCGTTGGGCATAATGTTAATTATCCTTTTAGGTTTTTTATATAGTCTATGACACTCGGCAATAATGTGACTTTCTATTGGTGAAAGAATTTTTGAAATCGGTTTAGTAGATCCCGAGTTTAACCGTTACAATTTAACAAACACACAAACTTTACTTCTTTATAATATTAGTATAGATAACATGAAAAAATTCTATCATACTATGCATCGAGGTATTGCGCAATAGAAATAAAACTTTAACCATCTGGGGTCTTTTAACTAGGGAGATATCGAAACGTACAAAAACCTTATGTAATACTAACATAATAGACATAATTAAATATATCATTAAAACCTAATTCAACGTTTTTAAAAACATCATAATCTATAAATAAAGAGAAATATATAAAAGAAATAAATTTATATTGCGCAACCATTTGATCATCCCTTCCTTTGATGTCATAAGTATAGGTATAAATTTCTCAATAAAATAATTAGTATATGCAGATCCACATCATATATTGCTAACCACAAAAAATGTTTTTTCTTAGGCTGAAGGATTAAAGTTATTAAAAAAGACGGTGAAGTATTTTTTTATGGAGAAAAAACCTCGGATTATGTTGGTATTCTGCAGTCCTACCACAACGAGTATAGGCCACAGGCATCTTCCGATACTCTTCCGCAAGGTTATCAATTTATCATACAGTGAGTATTCCTAGGACACTTATAAATCACTTATATGTAAGCGCTTTTTATTGCTCATAGACATCATGATAATATTACTACCATCTTTACATGAAGATTCGTCATCATCAGTTGCTTTCTGCCTTTGTTATTAACAAACGAAAAAGGTATCCTAAAGTGTCTATTCCTATCTTTTCCCTGATGTTGTACAACCACAATTTTTTATAACATTATTATTTAATAGTACGCCACCAGGCCAAACTATTTTACGATCTAACGTAATTACTGGTTGGCAACTGCAATCAATTTGACTTATTTTCTTCGCTTATCACCCGCTGGTAGTAACAGCCACAACAATGGAAAGTTACATAGACGATTTAATCGAATCTTCCGCGACGTTAATGCTTCGGTCTACTGATTATCTTGTATGAGACATATACAGTGTGTTACAAAACAAGTGTCCGATCCGAAAACCTCTTACTATATACCGGTAGTAGGTCCTTATTTTGCTATCGTTTTGAAAAAAATACAAATTTTTTTTCAAACAAAAAAAAATAACTAAGTAAAGTTGCAAAACTATTATATGGCTCGTCACACCGTCTCGCTTTTACGTGCTGTGCTAGCTATAGGGTCTACGTACAGTACTTGAGTTGCCAGCATTTGCGAATTTCCTTGAATTTATGTATATTTATTATTTATCACTAGAAACAAAATCTTTACAACTTTATTGCATTGTGATTTTTAGATATAGATTTTTAATTTTATTTTATTCGAAAAGGTTTTTAGATAGAGGACATTCCCTTCAGGATCGGACACATGTTCTGTAGCACACTGTATATAGAATGTTCAGTATGACGTGTTAATCTAAGCGCAGTTCGACTGATAATTTGGAAAGAACCGTAATACACACACATAAACGCATGCACAAATATGAACACATACACCCGCACAACACACACCCTCACACACACATACACAATCTGTTTTTATTTATTTTTTGTATTTTTTTCTTTTTTAGGAATAGTGTTTAATTTCATTTTCTCTATATGTATAGGTCAGGTAAATAGGGAATGGCTTTCTTTCCCTACTCCCTACTCCCAAATAACATCTCAGGGAGCGGGCGGCATCTGAAAACCAGCGCTATCCTGAGAGCTCGCCCTCACGATAGCATTAGCTGAGATGTCGCCTTTTGCTACGTTTCTACGTTATGGATTTTATAATGTTTTCAATTTGTATTTTTTTAGTAGCAATAAACACTTTTTAATTTTAAATTATATTCTTACCAATAACCTATGTAGAGACCTCTTTTAAGGACAAAAAAAGCATTACTTCTAAATCTTCATGCTACGATGCTACGCAAAACAATATTTACCTTACTGTACATTAAAATCGATACACCAACAATAAATTGACCGTTCATAAATAACGATATCGCTTCCGATGCTTGTTTTATAAACTTTTACCGCATTACAGCTACCGAATGCCGTACAGTGACGCATTAGGCAAACATCAAACTGTTATGTTTGTGTATTTGTACGATAACATTATCTTAATATAGAAATTAAATTAATTAAAAACTTTTTTCCTTATTTAGATTATCTTGGAGACATGTCCGAGTGAATTTTACAGATCTAAATGTTTAAGCCTTCCCGAAAATATTAGTTTGATTACTCGTTTTGTTTACGATCACTTTAAAAGCGTAAGCTTTATTTAAAAAGTAAATTAAATTAAAGTAAATTAAAGCAAAACGCATCAACATCGAAAATTGTTTGTTCGCAAAATTATCGAATCTATTTAATACAAAAAATCCACAGTCAATAAAATTTACATCGCCATAATCAGGTTTGTAACGGCATAACTACGCCGTATCTAAACGCCTAAGTAGTCGTACGTATTGTATCGAAGAAAATATACTATATGAAGTTATTTGCGGACCGACCTTGATACATTATACATATACATTATAGAATCAGTGGAACGTTAACATTTTGCAAGGTTAATCCTGAGACACTAACACCCAATGATATTATATGTTGTAGACGCAAAAACATCCTAATTAGGACGTTTTACCTTTAAGTGATTGGTTGCCGGTGCAAACTATCTCTTTTTTTCTTGTGGCTTTTATGATTTATCTCTTTTCAATCGTTTTGACTTGTATGTATGTGTGCTGCCGCTACTGTGCGGAACACTTTTTTCGGTTGATTTGTATGGGTATAAAATATCTATTATATAATATCATTGCTAAAACCCCATCAATATGTGTTACATACTTACATATGACACGTATACAATGAGTAAACATCGTTATTTACACACGTAAAACTAAAATATAACAGCTGTAATAAATTTAAATGCTGGAGTAATAACTTCGTAAATAAACGTCCTACGTTGCTTGGATGTACATCAACAATAATATAATATGTAAAATTATTATACTACTACGTATTTAAAATTTAAAATATCCGCTCTAAACCCTCTAAATTACTTAAAAAATGTCTCCAAGGTAAAACTTTAAAAACCTTACAGAAACATGCACAACACTCAAACTGTTGGTAGATTATATTTATAAATAAATAGCTCACACAAAAGTTGCATATATAAGACAAACCTCTACAGACTACATAATTAATTAATTACCGAGAGAGAATTAAATTTTTTCGTATGACTCATGATTTGGGCGTCGAATCGAGTTATTGGTTAACTATCAAATTTTAAATTCAAATGAATACAAAATTATAAAATCAATTAATTGTTATATTTATTACAATAGTATATGAATTATTTGCACTAATTTTATACGTGCGAAACTTCGTAAAAAAACTGCAAAAGGCTTAAGTTTGGCATGTCATTAAATTAGACTACTAGTCAACCATAAATATTACCAACTTATATTTAAAGTCGCTAATTAGTCTTGACTATAGAAAAACATACTATTAGGATCCCAACTAGAAATCAGCCATTACAAACAGGCATCTAGTTACAGACCCAATTAGTGTTTATTTAACAAATTCAAACATCAAAGTCGTAACACAATACCAGGCTTGTTCTGAATAAAAATATTTCTGCGCAATTCATTGACCGCGCATAGTTTAAAGCCAGGTCAGGTGTCTTTAATGCAAACAAACAGTTTTATACAGTACAAAATTGTTGCAAATTAAAACCTGAATTTTTAGTCATTACACAGTATAAAACAAAAATCGCTTTCTTGTTTGTCTGTTTGTTTGCTTAAAACTTTAAAACTTTCGTGCGTGCAACGTACTTTCGTGCGTTTTATTTTTCGTTTAGAGTTTATTCAAGCGGAAGGTTTAAGTGTGTTATAAATAGCGGGGCAAGGCTAGTATATATACGTATTATATTAAATATTTAAAGAATATTATACAAATAAACACCTACTATAATTGCATCTATACTGAAGATAATATGTCAGATTTTATCACATTTAATTAGTGCACTGTAAAACTACGCAAGGTCATCATTTAATGCTACATCGATATTCTAATAGCAGTTTTTAAAGATGCATTTTTTATTAAGAGCTGTCTAGTTTCTTCGCTGCTTTATCTGCATCATTTTCGTTCTCGAATCAAAAAATTTAAAACGCATTAGTCTAGTCTAATCTACCTGTATGCTAAGCTTTGGCCAAGCCATTTAGTACTCTTTGTGTATACGAGTGAAAAATATATTTAAGTACATACTAACTTTCGCGTTTAATATAATTCGTTAATCTATTAAATTTAAAAACACATTCTGCATGATATGGGTTTTTATTATAGATAAGTCTATCAGTAAAATTATCACAAAACCTTTCTCCGAATGACTACGAATTTCAAAACTGTAGCTATATTTTTGAGTGATAATTTAAACCTTTCGTATTGAGTATAATCACCAATTAAAATCATCATCAGCTTGAAAGATTAGTATCAAAATATATAATTTTACATATACAAAAAAAAACTTGTAGAACAAGATTGTTGACGATGAAACGAATTCCATATTGATATTTTATCAAAGCTAAGAGTAATGCGTCTCAATTACGTTTATTAATAGCTATCCTTGACACGACGCAACATTAGTTGGGTGCAATTTTCTTGTTTACATACAGTGTATCACGTTTGCTTTGCAATTGTGTACTTATGTCTACTATATATATAATATATATTAAAGAACTTTGACGAGTGATATAGAATCTATATGTTAGTGAAATGTATTTATAATTTTACTGTAAGCGACCGCTATTAATGCGCTGCATTGAATCGCGCTAATTTGATGTTTATGAGATTTAGTGTATATATAATAGCGTTTATATACAATTTCACGATGTCGAACCATTCGGGCCTAAAAAAAATAGGGGGGAAGTACGAAATAATTACTTTATCCTTATTTAAATATGTACTCAAGAACTATACAAATTGTAATTATCAAGCACCTGTTTGTTTCGTAAAAATGTTTCTACATATAACTTCCTACTCGTAAAGGAGAATATAGATTATAAGTGTTTGTTCTTAAGTAAATCATTTCATAAATTACATACTTCTATAAAAAGATTAACTAAGATGCGGACGGTAAATTAAATGCCCAATATGTTTGATTCTGGACCTGCTATCTTTTTTAGAAAGCATACAACTAGTTATCATATACCAAACGTTTATAGTTAGACGTAGGTTTCAAAATGAAATACTAATGGTCTAAGATCCGGCTGCAGGATTAGTAAGCTCATCTGTTTTTTTCTTGAAACCGAATTTTTATGTATATTTATAATTAGGAGAACTTATATTTATCAGGTTGCCTATCAAAATTTGGCCGCTAGTATTTTTAATTCATTTTTTAAAAATTGATTTCCGATAAAAAATATAGCTCACTTGTTTTTTAAATAAAATGACGTCTACATCAAGGCAATTTATATGAAGATTAAAAAAGACACAGTTGCCTTATATGCCTACTATAAGTAAATCTCTTCAGTCATCAGTCTCAAGCTGTGGACACTGACACTTGAATCCTATTACCTAGACGAATTTATCACACCGTAACATCATCAATCACTTTTATCTTCTTCCAACAGTTTTACAGACAAACCTCCAGACGATCCATCGCACTGTCGGCTGTTTTATTCCATGGAAAGTCGATCAGTAAACATAATTGTGTATAGCTGGCCTAATGCTACTTCGTTCACGTATAGTACGCGTCATTTATGTTTAGCGCTGGACGAGAATAGCTGCGCATCGGTAGAATCGCGCTCGTAATTGACGTATTGGTGCGACAAAGACAACACTGGGACAACCAATCAACGCTCGCGCACTCGACGATCACGCGCCCCGCGCGCCGCGCCGCTACCTCGATACCTTATTTTTGACTTCTGCGCAGGTTTCGTTCAGCGCTTAAGATTCGTGACGCGTACTATACCTATCCTATTTGTAACCTTTTTTCGCAGTGAAAAGGCATTATGCTTTCGACCCGGGGATATGTGGGGCTCCCGAACGCTCATCGCCGACGAATCATCCTATTTGTAACCTACCCTACATAAGAACTATATCTCGTACTTCAAGGAATAGCGAAAAAAAACGAAATCGGTTCAACAGTCCACGGGTTGTTCACCTAGCAACACATTACAATAAACGATTCATTTTTATATTCTAGAATAGATAATATAAAGAATATCGATAGAAATCTGACCACAAATGTTTCGGTTATAGCATCTACCTTCATACTTAAAGTGTGTGAGATAAACTACCACATAATAACATCGTAAAACTGTATATATATCATGTATTGGCCTGATATACTGTACCTATTCTGTTTGACACGGAGCCAAAATGATTAGTGTACCAGAATACTGGCAGGGCTTCGACAGGCGAAAGCATTTTTAATAAACCAACACTATATATTATTTATACTTCAAATAATATTCAATAAAAATTATATCTATAAGACTTTAATAAGAGCCAATATTGAACAAATTAGGTGACCACTATGGGCCAAAAAACAATTTTTATACTTGTATGAAAATATTTAAAGTGCTTATTAAATAGAAATAAGCGTTTATAAGTTGAATTTGAAACTAATGTGCCCTAATTTTTGTACGGTCTTTACTCGTTAAAGATTGTGAAACCTTTGTGTTAATTTTTAAATTTGAAAATATATCTCATCCTTATAGAGACTGCGGGGACACGGGGAATATAAAAATTTCCGAATATAGAAACAACAATTGGCAGAGTATTGCTCGGAGTTTATTCCAGTTTTCGCTGGTCTTATTACTTGTAGATTATGTTTAATTTATAATCAATTAATATCAAAATATTTAATCGGTGAAGATAACGATTAACGAGGTGTCCGAAAAAATATTTTTCTTTTGCTCAACAAAAACGTATGATAAATGTCTCGTAATTATTCTACTCTATGGAAGTAGAGACACAATGAAAAATAATATTCTGAGTTATGTTCAATATCTTTGGTAGATAGCCAACAATGGGCAGATTATTCGTATCTAATCCTTACAAATGAGGTATACTTAGCTTTGAGTAACTATTAATCCATATTTAAGTGCTCTTGACTTGAGCACTCAGTACTTAGTATGAAAATAGCTAAGCCTGGTTTAAGCGAAATGTAGCGCTGAAGTCTAGGTACAGACTACAAAAGTATGTAATGTAATGGGTTTCGTTCAGAAGTACCAATAATCTTAATACTATATCATTCGTTATTATCAAAATATAAAGAAAACCAATTAATCCATAATATAAAAATGAACCCCGGATGTACAAGGAAGGTTTTTAAGACAAAAAAAAATGGTAGGCCTATTCCTTATACAATGAGGTTTCGGGTTAGTTTAGTACAGCGTGAACAAAGTCGCTTTGGGCCGGCTAGTTTGTTAGAAAATGTTTAGTAATGTTGACGCGTTAATATCTTAATATATATAAATCTCGTGCCACAATGTTTGTTCTCAATGGACTCCTAAACCACTTAACCGATTATAATAAAATTCGCACACCATGTGCAGTTTGATCCAACTTAAAAGATAGGGTAGCTAACACCCCGATATTGCCACGGGAACGGGTACAACGCGGGTGAAACCGCGGGGAACGGCTAGTAATAATATGTAGTTTTCTAGTCACCTGTAACTATCACGTATCTTCAGCCATATAACTGGTTTACTCAAAAACTAGTTCGCAGTAAAGCAGAAATTTAAACTATGCAAAAGAATAGTAGAGCAAATATTTATATTTTTAGTTTGTTCCACTTTTCTTTACTAGCTATTTTGCGGCGTCCTAGTTTATATTAACATCGGACTAACGAAGGTTGTCTTTTGTTCAAGATGACAGAATGAATTTCAGCTAGCTTGCGCTTTTTAAGATGCATTGTGGACTTTTCAAAGATCATCTTTTTTATTATTTTATAATTGTAATTTTCTTTAATATGCAATAAAAAACCCACAAAAATACAAATCGTGTAAATTATAAGACAACATTCGGTCACTAACACTAAATATTATAAATAGATGTATTTATACACAATTGCGATCTCTATGTAGGGAGAGCCAGAAAACGTAAATTTAATTAATAAGCTAAATTTTAATAAAAAAAATAGGGTTAATGTGTTCTCAATATATTGTAATCTAACCGAGACATTTCTAAATCGACAGATAATGATTAATAAGATAAGGTATATGTACTTATATCGATTTAAGATTAGAAATACGAATGATCGAATAAAAAAGGCGATAACATTGTTTAAACTAATCGTAGCTCGTAATCACTCTTTATAAAACAAATACAT
>JADANM010005346.1:2690923-2732449 GCA_026213755.1 Eurema hecabe | reverse complement strand
AGTACTTTATAATATAAGACCTTTGCAATGAAATGTTTTCATATTCCCGTTTGTTTACGTCTCAGTCGTAAAGTGGAGTTCATTCGAGTGGTGATTGCTCAAGGGATCCCTCACAGCCGGCCTGTTCATATTTCTCTCCGATTGCACCGTACATTATTAATTTGTATGCCGATACTGTAGTAGGTATTCAAGTGGCTCTTTGGATGTTTTACAAGCGCATTAACAATAAAATTTGGTTAAGTACTGAAAATATTTAAAACAAATAATGTAGTTTAAATAACTGAACTCTGGTTTTACGTTATTTTTTATAAATATAGATGGTTATACTTGCATTTAAGAACGAACAAAAGATGACTTTTTTTTCTGTAAAGCCATTATTGCCAATCTAAAATATATTTAGCATTGTAATTGATGGATTACCTACTGTTTATATACTTTATAATATACATAAAGTATATATGTATGTGCCGATAAAAATGTGCTTAGATTCCTGACAGAGTCCTCATATGATATTTTCTTTTACTCTTATACTTTTATAGAGTTCTTAATTTTTTATTTATTTAATAATCAACACAAAAGTACAGTAAACATTCTAGTCAATTTTATAATAATATTTTTACCTGTTTACAAAGATAAGTATGTTAAAGCAGCCAAAGATAAGATAAACAAAACATTCCAAATAGCATTGAGGGTAGTCGCAAATCTAAAGGAATCGACAATAAATTGTAAGCAACGCATCCCGGGCGAGTTATTAGCTCCACGCTACGTAGACCCTCTACTAAACTAAGTCTTTTTATAGCTGGTAACGTGATGTATATCTCCTTAAATATGTTGTTGGTAAATATTAATCTGTTCTAGTAACATTATATATACGATATTTAACGATGAAAAAAATGGAACTTACGAGTATATATGTTACCGGCTAAACCCGATTTCAGGACAAACTAGTTCTTCCTATACTTAGTTCTAAGCCCGGTAGCATAGACCAGTTCAGACTAGGACAAACAAATTGATCCCAATACAATTACGCACACTGGAATAAACTTGTATGTGTTATCTCTAAAGTATGTTCTCGCTAAAGCCTGGAACTACGTACAAGGCGGATATTTTTGTAAGATAGGTATAAATAGCGTCACGTATCTTTAGCGCTTAACGAAACCTGCGCAGAAGTCAAAAATAAGGTATCGAGGGAACCGCACGGCGCGCGGGACGCGTCATCGTCGGGTGCGTAAGCGTTGATTGGTTCCCCAGTCGTGTTGTCTTTTTCGCACCAATACGTCAATTACGAGCGCGATTCTACCGACAGCTATTCTCGTCCATGACGCGACCTATACCTACAATGTGAACGAATTCGCGTCGGCCTAGCTAGTTATGTATCTAAATTATTACGAAGTTATTTGAAAATAATGTTGTTTTATGTTATATTTAAACGACAAAACAATTGAAGGGAGCCATTTTGTCTCTGTCAGGACTCATCGCTCTTAATTTCAAAGATCCCGTTATGTGAGCGTTAAGTACCCTATTTGTAACCCTAATACATATAATATGTAAATAATGTGAAATTACAAGGTAGTGAGTGTGTCGCGTCAGTTTTATTCATATTTACAATGAAGCCTTGTTTAATAAGTTTCCCTTATGTACCGTCAATTATAAATTGTTTTGTTATCTGTACGAAAACCGAAGTTATCTCTTCGAAGTACCTATTAAAGCCTCCTTGATGAACATAGAACCCAAAAGCAACAACAAAAGAGCTTATACGCAGTTTTACGATAGTTTTAGTCTGTGCTACGATAAATTTCCTACTTTCATCGTTAATAGGTAGTACTATGTATTTGTAAAGGTGTCTCATTTTATCCAATTTCGACGTAGAAACCTCAGACTGATTTTAGTTTGACGTGTCTATAGCTGCTAGCTACCGAATGTGTTATACAATTTTTGTGTTGTTGTTTTGATTGACAGATCAACTACTTAATATTCAATACAAAATGGCGGCTGCTACAATATGGCGGATTACATATATTTTATAAAGTCCTCAATTTGAGCTTAAAATTAAATGTCTAGACTAGTATGTAGTATTCTTCTTGTGAGTAGGATCAATGACCCAAAATAACGACCACGAAACAATAAAATTAATTGTCGTTATGTAATTTACTCGTCGATGTTAAGTTTTAAATGTTATTATTAGACACAGATACTATGTAGGTCTTATGTCAGGATTGTACAACAAATGTCCGTGATTAATTATATTTAATTAGTTTGTTAAAAGCGCTATTAAGGTTTCGCTGCGTTCGTGATTTTGTGATGAGCCTAGTCAATAGGTTTTAGCTCAGCCAAGCGTGATCTTACATCGGCGTTGAGCAGATAAATTGATTATAATATTTCCTAGTTGAAGAACTGTTTCTAATGCTCTGTGATTTTATTTTGTTAATAGTTTGGTGAATCAATTAAGGAAAATAATTTTTTTTCAGTTATAAGGTAAATTATACGTTTTGGTGTCAAACCGCCTTTCTTTGAAAAAAACATTCGATATTTGGGTCAGTTAAGGGTTAGCCAATAAGATATAAATTTTGTGAATGTTCAAATTTTGTTCTGAACCAAGGGAAGGATCCATAACCAGTTACTGGCTGACTGTATTTAGACTCCAACAGTTTGATTTCGATATAAATTTATGCTTACTGTCTAATACATTTAAAAATTCGAGTCTTTCCCATATAACAAACTGTTGGTTGTCCTTTCTTCTTATTAAGGAATTCCTTTCTTAGTGCACCTTTACGGTACCTAAGCTTCCCTTCCAAATTTCAAGTGCCTACGTTTAGGCGTTTAGGCTGTGCGTTGATATGTCAGTCAGTCAGTCAGTCAGCTTCTCCTTTTATATATAGTAAGATTACGATAAACAAAACATATTTGATACTGAAAGCAATTTCAATTCCAGGCTATAGTTAAACATGGAAGGTCGCATCAAAATCGAGCGCCCATATCTCACCTTCATTACCTACCCGACGGAATGTTAACAGCGAATCGATTCGTGGATTTACCTCGATTGTAATCTACGGTAGCTTTATTGTTCGACCCGATCGGTGTTTCAAACGGTCTTATTCGATAGTTTAGTTTAATTAAGGTCCTTTGAAAATTTAGCGGACGGTGAAATCTATTTTCGAAGGATTTAAAACGATTTGTCTTTGAGTTTCGCTTTGGATGTTTTGGTTGGGACTTATGATTAGGAGGATTATAATGGTTGATTGTGTATTTAGTTTTAATTGTAGATTTGAAAACATAGTTGAACTATATTTTTGAGATTTTTTCTATTTAACGATAAAATATGTAATAGAATTGGAGACAATTCACATACAGACATATATAATATTATTTATATTTTAAAATATACATTTGGTGTAGTTTATTTAATGTATGCACTTCTCTTTGCATAATTATGAAGTGAAATATTCACTCTCATTCGACTTACTTTGTGCAAGAGTCAAAATTATTGTTTATTAGAATTCAAAAAATCCCAATAACATTGTAAAAATTCTATACATATAATATGGTAAAAAGTATTAGAAATAGATCATATTTAGATACTATCATCAGTTTAAACTTTTTATACTGTACTACAACGTCTAAAGAAGCAAGCAAGAAACAAACAGAGGTGTTTTCGTTCGTTAAAGGGGTTGTTTTGCTGCTTGCGAAAAGTTACTGACCTGCCTCAAGTTTTTGGTGCAATGATCTATTATGAACTCTATGGTTTATGAGGTAGAAGTTTCGTTAGGGTCGATGGTATAACGTATAATGAAGTAAGGTAAAGCATAGTATTTATCGTGAGGCTTGAAGCGGCTGTTCGTCGCGTCACGCGATACTGTAATCAAAAGTCATTGAAAGCCGTGCATACGAAAAAGACAATTAAAATAATTGAAAAACTCTTTAATTAGTTCAGTTTCGAGCGCTAATGGGCAATGCTCTTTGCTGCTTTCCGGTTTATGCTTTCTGGTTTTAGTGAAAGTAAAGTTAGAATAAAAACTATATGAAATTGAGATGATGAAATTTTGTTGCTATATATTTTTTATATGCGACATTTAAGAGAATCTACGCATTAACAGAACATTTATTAGGGTTCTTCCATTAATAGAAAATCTTGGAATAAATATTAATTTGTCACGCGCACGAACAGGTAAAATGTTTATAAATTTTCGAACTAACGGTCTTTAGCTTTACTATAAAACGTAGATTGAACTTAAGTTAATTTACGAAAAGTTAATTTCTTCTAGGGCTTTTGCGGTAGGTATATAGAATTATTTAAAGCATTGAAATAGAATATTATTTTCTACTGCTAATACAATTAATAAAAACCTATCCTTTTAATTTAGATAAAAGCTAATATGCTAAAATAACGAAGATTCGTTTCATTGCCGTTTCCTCAACAACGTGACGCATAACCCTTTGTTTTTCCTCTGATTTCAAAACAAACTAAGCTGTGCAGTATAGACTATGGTATTACGGACGTGGGCAGGTAGCCAATCGCGGCGCAGTTCGCTCGCTGCGCATGCGCGCTCGTGGGCGGGCGGTCGATACGTGACGTCACCCGCCCCGACCAATGGCGCCCGCCCGTCGCCCGTCAATCGATCTGCATGATTTCGCCATATTTCCGACGTTTTCTTTAATATACAATATTGTCTCTCTATACAGGCTTTTTCTACCTTTATATTAGAAGAATGTATTGTAGTCATATTATCTTTATAAAAGAGTACGAACTATAGATTTACATATAGATTTTTTGTTTTGATTAAGATGAAGATGCAAGCGTCGATTGATCGTCAAAACGAGGAAAATGATAAGTCATATCAGTTTTATAATAAACACGGTCATGCTTACTTAGGTATTCGAATATTGCATAATTTTTTCAAATGTCGTGTAATATCTTGTTACTTCTTAAGTTCAGAATCTGAAATTGTATTGTACACTTGAAAGTTGTATTGTATTCGCTATTTTTATAATAATTAGGTCAAGAAGACAATATTAAACTTAACACATTCTATTCAGCTTATTAAATTTTAAATTTGAATAAACCATTATATACGAATGGGTGTACTATATAAGAAATACACTTTATTATTTTTATATTTATTAGCTTAACATACTTCTAAAAATTCACTTATATACAATTAGATACTACTGATAAAACAGTACAATTTTTAAAAGGAACAAATAATATATCCTAATATATAAAGTCTATCCTTTAACGACTTTCTCGATTTCCTTGAATGCATTTTGTATGACGTCAGTGATGTCCTTAACCGCCTGGTTGCCCGCCGACATCCAAATGGAGCCTGATGTTCCAACCTTGTACATTTCTATGAGACCTTTTACGGCTGATTCGACTCTGAAATAATAAAATTAACTTTATACATATAAACGTATTCGGTCCTGTAGTCGCCGATGGTGTTTATTGAATTACCAACAAAATACAAAAATACCAGTTACAATTATTCTTATGAGCTCTTGGATGAGAGGAACCTTAGCAGTTGCAAATTTGTGGCAGCTATTAATAGTACATACTTATATTATGATTATCAAAATGTTCAGCTTGATATTAATGAAAAATATATGACAACATTTGTACTCCAGTTGTTCATGAATGTTTTGTTTATACAAAACAAAAGAAATAAAGGTAAAAGCAAAAATATTTACTCTTGAGCGTGTCCTTTCGGTACGGCCGACAAAAACTTCAAAGCGAATTTGGGATCAATCGATCTTTCCAAAAGATTCATAATTAATGGCGTCTTTGTGGGTCCGAAGCAAATGGTTAATATACGAACTCCTGTGCGTTCGAAGAACGGTGGCATCTGTTGGATAAAATTAAATTATCGCTATATTGTTATCCTAAGAAACCACAAGATATTCTTTAATGAAAAAATTTAAGGGTAAAATATACTTTATGCGTTAATTCCAACCACATATTCTTCACAATAAGGTGAAGGTGAATACGAAAAAGCAAAGAAACCAGACATTTTCTTAATTAAAATTATGTTTCATTTAAAACAACAGAAAAGATTGCCTTACTGATAGGCATTGGCTGAAGTGAAGAACGGCCATCTTGGATCCACTGTATATGGGCAATATCGGGAATCTGAACAGAGCAGTGTTTGAGGATATGTTGATGATGGTGCCACCAGCGCCGCCTTCGTCAGTTCGCATGTGCTCTACGCCTTTTGTTGTAAGGGATACCACTCCTTGCTAAAATTGTATATGTAATTTAGTACGTAGTAGTATGACTCTTATAAGAGTCATACTGCTCGAGTTGAAAGCGACGATCTACGACTGTCGATCTGCGACTTCTATTACCAAACAAGTTTAATTTTTCAGCTGTTAATACTGCTGAGACATAACGATTAAAAAGCATTTTCTTGTAAAGGGCTAGATGTATATTTACGCCTAATAATATTTTTAATAGATGAAACCGTTGGGAAATACTTTCTCTTAATTTGGTAAGTAGTATTAATCTATTTATGTTAAATATTTTGATCAGAGCCAATTTTATAGAACAAAAGTAAGAAATTTTAATAATGAAAGTTAGAGTCTACATACATAACTGATAGGCAAACTTTGTCCTTAGTGTAAGACGTATCAATTGTCTTGTTCTAAAGATAGTAAGTAAACTATTACCCAATTCACTTCGGCTGCCGTCCTCCACATGTGGGGTGCATCGTTCATAATACCAGCGTTATTTATGATAACGTCTATCGTTCCGAACTCTTGCAGTACTTTATCGAATGTGCTCTTTATGTTTTCCTCTTTGCTAACATCGCATTTGTAGAATATCGCTTTGCCAGGGAATGCTTCGTTCAGTGTATCAACAAAGGCTTCGCCGACTTCTTTGGCTACGTCCAGGACAGCGATTTTCTGTGTAATAAATGTTTAACGATTTTCATTTAGCCTGTATACCTATGTGGTTGTTGGAAAAATATATGTTACATCATTTCACGTTTCTGTTTAAACAAATGGTGGTACAATATAATTTGCAAATAGCCAACCTATTTTTTCCAATGTATAATATTGACATGACCTTGATATGTAAAAAAATTGTTAATTTAAAAAATTAGTTTGAGTCGTAGTATGTGTAGTGAAATAATGTGGATGTCATAGGCTCCAGAAAAATAGGCTCAACCTTGGGAAACTGTTTTTAATACAGCGTATATTTGACAAATTAATTATTATTATTTGAATAATAATGAATTCTATCAGACTGAGTGTTGTCGTTAGTCAATGTTGTAGTAGTAGTAGTGTTCGTAGTTAATTTTGAAGTAGATTAACAGTACCTTAGCTCCATTTTCAAGGAAAGACTTGGCAAACTGTGCTCCCAAGCCAGACGCGCCACCGGTAATTAAAAATGTTTTATCCTGAGCTTCCCACTGCACCGCCATTTTGTATCCAACTTGCACAACACGACTGACCGATGTAGCACGCCGATTATCAAGAGATGCCTTTTATATTTTTGTCAGTTGTCTTATCTGTTGATATTGATTAACCGTATGTAGGATGTTTCGATCCACTACGTTTGGTAGTACTTGATAAAAGGGAGGAAATAGTCTATTGGATTTTAATGACCGTGAACAGATAAAGATAATTATGAAATGATTTGATTCGGTTATTAAGTTGAAGTTCCATAAAAAATAAATTCGTTGTTTGTATTAATTGTAATGAATTTGGGTATGTCTTTATTTTCTCGTTTTACGTATATTTTGGTAAGTCAGTTGTTAACTGTTTTTTATTTATTTTATTTATCTTTTTGAAATTCTTTTGCCAATATATTATCTTTTGATGATTTCACATCAGCATCTAGTTTTAAAATAGATGAGAAGCTATTTGAAAACTACAGATGGTCTTAAAAGCATATCGTCGCTTGCTACCACAAAGTGCAATGTTCTATCCGATACTAGTCTTAAAGCAGTGAAACTTTACTATCGGATCGAGCTAAGCTGGGCAGTAATTGCGCCCCAGATTCCACGTAATGTGCCCGACGATCTCTCGATCCCGCCGGCCGACCTCTATAGCTGTCAACGACATTTACCCCAAATTTTGACACGACATCTAAGAGCTTACGAGATGTAAATTTTGAAGTTTTAATCCGATGGATGTATAGGATTTACTGAGTACTCTAGTTGTTTCTTTTCAAATGTGGGGTCAGGTTCCTTCAAAAATTTTTATTAAGGAAATGGAAATAATGTTTCTTTTTTTTGGCAGCTAAAGTGGAAACTGCGCTATTGAGACGGTACAATGATTACTAATAAATTCAAAGAAAAGTTTCCGTGTGGTCTAATTTATAACAGTGTAATCTATAAGTAGTATCTGCGTATAAACGTTTTCTGTTACAAATAATTTGGTACTCCTTAAAAAGATGTTTTGTTAGTCAAAAACATTTTTTTTTGTGTAAATTGTGTCATTTAAAGTAGTCTGGCATTTTAGGGATTAATATATGCTGGTCTATTTTTTCCTTAAGACATGAATCTGTAACATACTTACTGCTTTAATTATAATAAATCTTGCCTCTAAAACGTCTCTTATAGCGTTAGTATAAAATGGATTATTTAGGTGGTTCCGTCCACAGCGTTCTCAGACCCCAGATGTTATTGATGCATCATCGTGACATTGATCAATAGGTTAATCAAGGATTTGTAGCTATAGTATCTGTCCCACCATTATCGGCTGTTATCAATGAATAATTTAGGAACTACGAGCATAGATTGCTTTACGATAAAGTATATGTAATCTGTTAGATAATTCCCTATATGAGTGGATCGTATTACATTATCATATCAGTAAATGATATATCTGTTAGTATAAACAAAAGAGTTTGTGTTTTATAGGTAACTATTAGGTCCTTTCATATTAGAGAGCCACCTACGAACAGTCACGAAGCTTGACCGTTTTGGAGTGAGTTGTCGGCTTTTGAAACAAGAAGGAAAATTTATAAAGAAGGAAAAATGAGATGGGATGAAGGAGGATAGTAAAGGAAATGTAGACGTCTGGAGTTTCCGTTTAACATTGTAAATGCATAATTTTAATCATTTTTGTAGGAAAGTCTAATATCTGATTTTACAACCAACCGCATTATTAGGAAAATGTTCGTGTACTACGATATTGAGTGCAGTTTAAATCTTTAGTAGGTGTTCGTCTAGACGGCGGAGCGTCTGACCTGTACTGAGTTATAAGTGTTATCAGACATTTGACGGGTTTGCCCCTTAAGTTAAACCTAACGCGTATACTAGAATTCTACAAAGCTGCTTACTACACCTTCATCAATCGGCGATATACTTCCACAATCCACAGTATGATGCGAGTTATAAAAGAGATTCCTATAAAAACATTTCAATTGCACAGATAATGTAATTAATATGCACACGATACAGAGATACCATAGACAAAGGACAAGATACAAATTAAACCTTGACCTTTACCTAGACCTTCATATAGACTTTATATAAATTAAATATTTTCAATTGTAGGAACAGTATTGAATAGATTAAGTTGGACAATTAAACAGTATTTTATAGAGACTTACAAAAGTAAGTAAGAGTTGACGACAAAAGAATATTAACACGTCTTTTTAAATAGTATAGAGGCAAACGAGTAGGCGAACCAACTGATGGAAAGTGGTCATCGCTGCCCATGAACATTCGAGGAGCTTGACAGCTTTGAAGTGGGTTGCCGGACTTTTAAAAGCCGAACGCTTTCTTCCTGAATCACCCCAAGTCGTAATGCATCGACAATACTGAGAGCTGATTTCACAAGGTGGTGGTGCGTGGCAAAATGTCATCATAGTCCATCTATACATCTATATCTATAAATATAATAAAAATGTAACGAGTCGCTGTCTATACATGGAAGATGTATGAGAAAAAATATTATAGGAGACCTTTATTAATACCGCAATAGACTCCAAAACAATGATTTTTTGGAATTTTTATCTGTTTGTTTGTGCACGCTAATCTCAAACGGCAATTGTGGTAAGCTTAACTTAACATTTAGTCTTTAATTCATGTCAATCGGTTGATTAATAAAAAAGTTATGGCAATTTAAAGAATCACGTTGAACTTGCTGAACGTTTGTTGGCGCGGGTAAGGCATTTTCAAAAATGCTGTCCAAAGTCACTTTTCTACGCGGGTGAAGTCACGGGCACAGATAGTATTATATATGCTTAAATATTAACCAGCCGTATATACTGCGTAGGTACGTAGGGGAATTGTTTTAGATAAATAATTTCAACTGAAGAGCCAGACAGAAAGGTCTGAGTGACGTGAATTGATTGTACACTCCTAACCTTTTACCTACGCAAGAGCTTTTATTGGACGAATTAAATTATACGCCTGACGCTGTTTATAAATGATGTGAATAATATCGCGGTAGGTAAATATTCTTTTAATAGGTAGGTATGAACTAACTAATAAGCATTAATGTTAATAATAATAATGATAATGGTTTTTAAAACTTATGTTATTGCTATCTTATATATTTTTTTCATATGCATTCTTCACTAGTCGTGCACCGCGGTTTACCGTATTAATTCATGTATTATAGGGACATATAAACCCTCTTCATGAATCAGTCTATATCATAAAAATAACGCATGAAAATAGGTGGCGTAGTTTTAAAGATTTAATCATATATAGGGACAGACAGAAAAATGCGACTTTGTTTTACTATGTTATGATTTTATAATCTTAAATGTAATCTTTTGAATATTTTTCATATGAAGCTAAGGTACATGGTCACAAAAACGCGGACAAAACCGCAGGGCGAGATAAGTGACTAAAGCTTCATATTATGATAATAAGCTTGGTTTCTAAAGTAGAAATAATAATCATGTCAGTCTATAGATATGATGTCGTGGTAGAATCTACTTAGGCGCCCGTGTCCTCTTTCCCTCAGGCCTTTAGGTACCTTCTCCTGCATTTTCGTTAAAATTCCAGCGTAGGTAGACGCCTGAAAAAAAGGCCCTTAGGAACCTTATTAGAATTTTCCCACTGTAAGATAAGAATATGAAAAATAAATATGTCTATTCATCATAATTTAATTTCATAATATTTAATTTGATTTTCCGAATTCAGTGTTACGTGCAGATTAGTATTATTAGCCAAATAACGATGACGGGACAAATTAAACTGTGACAGTTGTGTAATATTGAGTAAATTTGGTTTATTTTTTCTTTCTTTAACTCTAAGAAAGAAAGATTATGTCAATGTTGCTATATTACGAATAAGAAAAATATATTACTTATACCAGAAATATCTTCGTTTAGTATAATATAGAAAGAAAGAAAGAAAGTAACATTTATATAATAAAATGGTAATAATTAATATATTAATGAGAATTCGATTATAATGTCCATACTGTCGAATAAATTATTCGATTCTATAAATGTAAACATTTTTAAATTATATCTCGTAAAAGCAAGAATTAAACATATCTTCTTAGAAAGCACTGAACTAAAACTAATGTTATCGTAACGTTCACACAACACATAAAATCCATGACCATAAACCGTTAAGCTTATTGTCTTGTTTATGAAAAATGTATCGTATCATGTTTTTATTAAATCTGCGAATACTATTTGTCTTGCTCCCCGCTTTTGTAATACATTTTTTGTTTTAACTTATACAATTATACATCTTTCGTTAAGAAATGCTACTATGCTTACGCATACCTGATCGATCGATACCTGATCCAGTGGGGGAAGAAAAAGCAGTTTATATCTATACATATAATAAAAACGTAACGATCCCTGTCTGCACATGGAAGATACATGAGAAAAAATATTACAGGAGACCTTTATTAATGCAATAGAACCCAAAACAATGAGTTTTTGAATTTTTGTCTGTTTGTTTGTGCACGCTAATCTCAGAAACGGCTTATCCTATCTAGATGGGGTTTTCAACGATATATTATGGTAAGCTTAACTTAACATTTAGTCTTTAATTCATTACAATCGGTTAGTTAGATATGGCAATTTAAAGAATCACGTTGAACTTGCTGAACGTTAGTTGGCGCGGGTTCGGTATTTTCAAAAATGCCGTCCAAAGTCACTTTTCTACGCGGGTGAAGTCGCTGGCACAGCTAGTCAAACATAAATTAACTAAACTTGAGGTTACTCAGTCTCTGCTTCCGCAGGGCAGTTTAATTTATCTTTTAATATTACAAAGCAGTGAACGTTGTGAGTCTGTGATAATTTTTAATGTAAATACAAATGTTACGCTTCTCCTTGGAACATGATAACTTACAATCTACATTATCTGTAAAAAGTGGTATACAGCTATTTAGGCAATAATTAATATTGCCATATTGATTTTCCAATATCCTCCTAAACTGCGTCACGTCTGTATTACTATCACGGATCAGTGCGGTTACTTATAAAAATGATTAAAACAAATTCGATTCACTCGTCGCTTTATTCTGGATACATCTAACAACAAAGTGCACTAGGAACAAAGTCGTGTAACGCTAGCCCGAAGGCTGAAACCTTGCTTTATGCTCAAGGATTATTGCTGCTGCTACCGATACTGCGCTCTAGATTTCTTGAGAATGGGATTGTCTGTAATAAACCACTACATAGAACGTTCTAGAGAACATTTGCTGGAGTTTCTCCGTAACTGCACTGTGAACAAAGTCATTTAGTATGACAACACCAAGGTTAAGTCAATAGTTAAAGCTTAAAAATTATTGTAGTAAAGGATACTGCGGCATACATTTGGGTCGATGTTTGGCTGTGGTATTGAAAGCATGTGTTGCTGTTTGCCACAACCAAATATCGAGCCTCAAACTTGTTTTATCTATACACAACTAGACATTGGCAAATTTGTAGTAACGCAGCACTGCCATTTTAACCAAGAAGAAGACAAATATTTGTTCAGAATAGGATGGTATGTACTAAACCACTAAATATATTATTTTAGAAAACATTTAATACAGGATTCTTCGTTACTGCATTGGAAACAAAGTCATATAAAGCCAGCTCGAAGTTTTATATCCCAACATAAAGATTATTGCAGTTACCGATACTGTGCCCTAGATTTCTTGAGAACAAGATGGTATGTAATAAACTACTTGCTGAGGGCGCGCACGGCAACCTTTGGGAAGCCCGCCAGAAGGTTATATATCCTAGATTAATTCTCAAGAATTATTGTAGCTATTGCTGCGCACTAAATTTGTTGAGAATAGGATTGAATGTACTAAACCACTAGGTAGAACATTCTAGAAAACATTTGCTGAAGTTTCTTTGTAACTCATTGGAAACACATACATGTAATGGTAATCCGAAGATTATATCATAGATTATTTCTCAAGAATTTTTGTAGCTATAGATACAGCGCACTAAATTTGTTGAGAATAGGATTGAATGTACTAAACCACTAGATAGAACATTCTAGAAAATATTTGCTGAATATTCTTTGTAACTCATTGGAAACAAAGACATATAATGCTAATCCGAAGATTATAAAATTATTGTACTTACCGATACTTGGGCTTAAATTTGTTGGCATTTTTTTATATAAGAGGGGGCAAACGAATTGGCGCGTCGCCTGATGGAAAGTGATCAGCGCCGCCCATGAGCACTCGCGATGTCACGAGTGTGTTGCCGGCCTTTTAAGGAATAGGATCTTATGTTAGGATACAGTATTAAAGTGATATTAATAGAAATACAAAATTGCATGAAATTTTAAATAAAAAATATTAATTCGTTTTTTACATCTAGTTAAGGTGTCTTAAGCTAAAACAATAAATAAAAATGACATTTTTTTTTAGTTTTTCTTGTTTGACTCATATTATATACCTAATAACTCATTTGTCGTGCATGAATTCTCAAAGTTTGTACTGACCTGCAAGATGGTGTGTTTATTTTTTATAAATGTTTATTTTTTAACGATGTCACGGCTGTATTATATACAACTTTCAATATCTCTTTTCAAAGACTATTCGGTTCGTTCGCTCTGTAACAAATTTCTCAAGATACACTTCAATTTTAAAACACACTGGAAACTCCGAGGATTGTTCCAGAACAATGGAAATAAGCCGGATTAAAGTTTAATTCGTTCGGTGAAACTTGCCAGTAGGTAAACAGATCTCAGAGAGTTGAGATTCTAATTAACTTATCCGCTACATAGATACATTATGTACTCGTTCAGCCAAAATCTAAAGTTTAAGAAATTAATTTGTGTACCAATAAAACTATATAGAAGATTTTTTTAGGTTATGATACGAGCAAACAACTTCTGCGTTATCTAACAGATAAATAAGCTTATAAGCACTCAGATAATCTTAGGTTGCCTATTTTTTGGGAAATAAATATGGTTTTTTGTCCTATTAGTAACGGACACCAGAAATTACACTTATTATTGATGCCACGAAAACGCGACAGATGTTAAGCGATAACCTTACTCATAACTAAAGCAGCAAAAGACAAAGATAGGAATACGTCGTTGTTCTGTTAAGTAGGTACCATCGTACCATCCCAGTGTTAGAAAAAGAAAACTATATTTTCATTGCTCATTCTCCTGCGTAGATAGTCAACGCGATGTCTTTAACACGAAGTCGTGTTTATTGTTTTATTAATAATTAATCTTTATTATTCTTCAATTAAATTCAGTACTTTGTGTGAAATAACAATAGATATGTAGACTATAATCTTTCATAAAATTTTTCATTGACATCATGAACATTACCAAATAAAATACATACCTATTAAAACACACATAATGGTTTACCGAATAAAATACATAAAGAATGAAAGAGTAACATACAAATAAAACAAACGACATAAAAGCGCCAGTTTCGCTGAAAGATATATGATCGTTATTTTGCCTCGGCTATCTTGACAGTCCATTAGACTGGTCAAGGTGAGATCGCGCTGTAACGTTCGCAGCTAGCTTTTAGTGTGATTAATAATATTGGACGGTTCATTAAGGCTTTCATTTCAGTACTACGCTAATTAGCTGGATATGGACCATTGTCTAATTGTAATGACTGTATGATAATCCTTTAGAATTTAGATACTCTTATTTTGACAGTTCTCTTAAAATATACGAGTTTATTGGTATGTCGACCATTGTAAAAGTATTTTAATAAGAAGGAATCTGTAGTAAGGTTTTTTTTTATAAAATCGATAATGATATTTATGTTTTAAATATGTAAGGTATTAAATATTCTATTTTTTTCTTTATAATTTGAAATTCTCGAGACGAAAATTAAAGCGACGATATCGGGTTATGTTAATGTGGAAAGTTAAGAGTGTATTATAAATTCCCTGTCAGAGCGGCGGGAGGTGCAACATCGACGACTTTTCTATTAAATTTGTACCTACTTATATTTTAGGACCATTTTTTTTAGCAATATTATGGCGAAGGCGAAGATATCAGTTAGTTTTGGTAACAATGTTAAATGCAATGTTTGAATATTTGAAATATTCCTTTTAAGTCTACGAATTTATTTTTTTTATTTGTTTTTGATGTTATTTCAGGCGACCAATGGCCTCATGTCTTTAGTCATGAAGTTCTTAAATTCTATTATAATTTTAAAAAATTACAAATGAAGATTCATATCTTTATATTATAAGTTAATCTATTCCTACGGGACTGTGTAAGCGAAGTAAAACATTAAAGTTCAATTTCATAGCGTTTCTGCGTAATCCCATCGGAGCTGACCCTTGTATCTGAAGCAAAATGAAAGAGCCGGCAAATTGCAAACTTGACCTCAATGAAAATTGCGCTAAGGTGCTATTGAGTGATGGGTTTTTGTTTTGTTTGTTTTAGAAGTATTCGAACGTTTATTGGGTAAATGTGAGTGTAACGCTAATATTTCATCTATAATACCTTCTGGAATCAATTGGCTGATTCAATATGACTTGGGGTGTTTCGAAAAGGAGCGTATTTCTTTTTAAAAGGCCAGCAACTCCAGAGGTGTCAAGCTTTTTGAGTGTTCATGGGCGGCGATAACCACTTTTTCAGAAGGCGGCCTACTAGATTGCCAGCTATATTGCAAAAAAATAAATGGATAATATGTACCTATGCATGAATTATTTTTACTCTTCCAAAAATTAGTTTATTCTGCACGATTACCACTGACAAAATCTATGGTGGTAATTTAGCCTGATTTTCAATTGATTATAATGGCATTTTAAAATATTAATCTGATTTCAAAGGTGTCAATTCTTTCTCGGCTTTGGTGCATATAGTTTATAAATTGATTAAAAAAAATCCTTTTGATTGATTTGCTGTATCTGTAACTTAGATATTAAAACTCTATAGTTGGAACAGTAATAAAGTCTCCACAATGAACTTTATAGTACCCACCTAGTTTTACATAGAGTTATCCAAGAATGAATAGTACTCATGCCAACTGTATTTGTAAGATGGCTGTCGACCAACCGACTGAGTCATGCCGAGAAAGAGATCGATGCTTTCTGCAACTAGATGAAGGACTGTATTTTTAAACAGAATTACAATTGATGACATTTGATGCAAGGTTGTGTGTGTGTGTATTTGTGATATTTATCTTGAATCAATTTAATGTTTCGTAAAATGGGAGTGGATGTTAATATATGTATGTATGTAATGGTATTAGGAAATTTGTTGTTATGTATATTAATTACTTCGTGTTTTTTTTCATTTTTAACTTTCTAACTTCTTTCCTACGCTGCTTTCTGAACCAGTAATGAATTATCTTTTTGTTATACCACGACAATTTAAAAGCATTAATTTGTATAATATAATAGCCTAGGTAATAAATCGGTTAGAGTTCGTTCATATTTTCAAACCGACCTATCAATATAACATCAAATAGTTGCATAGGTTTTACTTACTTTTCTAACAGAATCATAGTCCAGCATACAATGATACATACCTATGCATGGTCGTCTTATATTCTGAATGGCTGCGATCTGTCTTATTTGAAGGGTGCTCAACCCTCTTGTATTATTCACTACGTGCCATTTGGCCAAGGCTTACTCAAACTAGTTCAAATTTTTTATCCAAAATTGTAAATTTTTCAGTCCGTAAATGTATTATATTATTAGTGCTAGTGAATATTTCTTATCTTTTTAATACCTATAATCTATATGGATAATAAATAACTGTCATATTATATGTTTTTGCCTTAAGTTAAAATACCTTCCACAGATATTCTTCATATATTTTTGAGAGTCCTGGAAGACTCATACACATACGTTATAAAGCAACGAGTACACGACGCGACGTGAAATTCCGTGTCGTTGCTATCGACATGTATAAACATCGTGTAGTGTCTTACAACATCTAAAGAGTTACAACTCCTTATACCAACTACAAGTACCAGACGACAAAGCCTGCGACGTTCATACATTTGTACCGTATAGTCTTTGTTCAGTACAAACTCACGACGCGGTTATAGAAAACTGAATCGACGTCCCCACTCCAGACGGTAATCTGTAACCAATCGATACGGTGTCATTGCGTCATCGGGTTTTGAAGCAAACAAGCAGGTTTCTTGACCTATGTCCTTTCTTTGATCAACAGACCGTACGCGTAAGTTTATGGAGATTGAATTGTAATGGGGGAAGGAATAGTGACGAGAAACGAGGAAACTTTTGAGTTGGAAATTCGAAGGCTTTTGACAAAGGGATAAGTTCTTTATGTTTATAGGATGACAGATTGTGTTAATGTTGTTTGTATGATTTTTAATCTTTATGAACGTTCAGTTTACTGACAAAATTTTTCATTGTTCGGTTCATTTTTATTAAGTAGCATAAACAAAAGGAAATGTTCTTTGGTAAACACATGTTTTTTTTCCTATATAACTTAAACACAATAAAATTCAGATAATGCAGCTTTAGATATACAGGGCAGGTTTATAATATAACTAACAAAACATTAATTTTTGATTAAAAAAAATTATATAGTTTACATCGAATAGACAATAATGTTGACTCAAACGACAATAACAACATAAGTCTCTTAATAAAATACTTCTCGTATCCGTCACATAAGCTACTTATTAGAAGGGGATTACGTAAACAACATTTAAACGTAAAACGTCATATTCGGGAATTATTCGAGTAAGTAGCATATGTGTGTAATTGCTGTCGACGTTAATTCATATCGCTATATAATCGCTACATCAATTATTCTCGTTCAAAATATGCCATGAAACATTAATAAGGCTGGCAGTGGCAGAGGAACATTTTAAATGTTCGAGTGGAGTGTAACGTTATTTGCGGTGTGGGATGCGCGGCGAGGCCTCCGCGCACCTCGCGCCGGGATCGAAGGCTCTGGAGCGGCAGCGCGCATGCGCCGCGCACACTCCGCCATTGCCTTCGCCGACATCCCGCAGTCGCATCGCGCACCCCGCACCGACGCTATGTCGGCCCACCCTGCGACTTGACCTGAGCGCCGCGCTCTAGACAACAAACCCTAGCGACGACCCTAGCGCAGACGACACACACCCTCGGCCACCGCACCGGGGTAAGTTCTAGATCATTCTTAAGCGAGCCCGAAAATCCCAAGGTTAACGGTGAACGAGCGAGAATGTGAGGGTAGATGGCGGTAGTGAGTGCGGTGAGTCATCTTTGCGACACGTTTTATGGCTGCCTCTTCGATCTTGTGGAGTTTTGCAGGCGCTTCGGATTAGAAGATGTAGGTTGCAGTGCATGTTACGTAAGTGCGCGAGGAGTGCAGCGGCCGTGGCGCGGACACTTTCAATTCTGTGTTCAGCCGACCGTTGGCGATCGCGCACCGGACTTTCATGAAAACAATCATTCGGCGCTCGTGTTTTAAGCTGTGTTATCTACCTTAACCATATTATTCAGATTTCAGTGTTAGTGTTGTTGGAAATGTGAATGCGTTGTGAAAGTGTTGATTGTATTCAGTGTTTGGAATTAGTTTTATTACGTCACAAGTGGTGGGTAGTTGCAATTTGCATATAATTGTGTGACGTCATATATTGTGTAGTTGTTATATGAAATCAATAATCAATGACCTTTCAAATGTTTGTTGAGGCCGACGCTGGCGCATTCGGTACGGATGTGAGCTAGAGCGGAACGGACATAACGGCTCTTTAATTCTTACTTAAAATATATACTAGCCGTTCTGTTACGATAGTAATAGAAATCGTTAATATCGTGTACTACTTAACTTGCTGACAATAATAATGGAAGAGTATTTGAATGTTGTCGAACGAACATACTAAAACAAATTGACGTTGTTAAAAATATATGATAGGTGATTCATGTTTTTGAACCCCTCATAAAGAAGTGTTCTTTGAATACCGTTTTTTGGACAAGAACTGTATTATGAAGTAATATATAGAAATAATAAAAGACAAAGCACAGGATATAATATGACAATTTTTATAGTAATTTAAAGAATTAAGAACATTATTAAAGAAACATTAATTAAGCACATAAAAGTATTAAGTATAGGAATAATTATGAAGCCTAAGTTGTTATGGTCATTTAGCTTTCTCTTAAGAGATGTGAAAGCTATGAAATGCAGTACGGAACATTATCCTTCCGAAAGTAGGTCAAGGAAAGGCTCGCTGCTGTTATCCTTAAATGGTTTATGGTAATTGTAACTAAAGGGTCAGATATGGGAAGTTAACCAGTTAAAGTAATGCCTATAGGAATACTAGTACCTACTTATACTAATGCATTGAAATCTGAATCGCGCTTAAGATATTTATTAAGGCTGGTAGATTTCTTAACTTAGCTATCTTGAATAACTTGTAACAGTATTTCTTTTAAGTTTTAAAGAATAATTGGAATTGTATATTGTGTAGTTGTATTATAAGGCAATTATTATTTAGAATGTTTTTTGATATGAAATATATTAGTTTAATTATGGTTTCTCAATATTTAATCACAGATAATAGAGACCTATTAACATCCTTTTGACGGTAACTAAAATTCTTACACATTTAAGTGACCTTATTCCATTGTTCCTGTTTTAACGAAAAAGCTTTTACGTTCCGAACAAACTGTGCATTTGAATAGTTATTGTTGTGTGGAAATCGTTTTTCCTTTTTTACGAAATGTAGGAATTAAGGCGGCCTATATATAAAATATCTAGGTAGCTAAAGTTTCTGTTAAACAGTGGATTGGTCTGGTTTTCTCATATATACCATTCTATGATACAAGGCAATTAATTTAACTAGGCTATATGTAGTAGCATAGTAATTATGTACCATCGTTTTCGAAAGCATTTTCTATAGAGGAAAGAGAAAAGTTCAATAACATTTAATTTAAAATACAATAATGTTGTTTTAGTATTCATATATACATATATACAAAACAAGACGTGAAAGTTTCCACATTTTGTTATGTTAGATGACTTTTAAGAATTGCGTATAACGTTTTAGTTTATTGTAAAATTATCTTTAAGCGTCTTTACTCTATATGAAACTAGTAGTATATAACTATATAGTCCAAATAATAAAGTCTCCACTGAACGTTCACTTGGTTTATAGGTTAAATTAGTTAAGATTGCAATCAAACGTCTATTTATTATAAGAATAAACATTACCTAAAAAAGGAATAAATACATTTTCTTTTGCACAAAAGAAACCGTATTTTCATGTTATTTTATATGCAATAGATCTAATAATTACTATAACATTTTGATTGCAGTACAACGTAAATGCTACAACGATCTTACTACGCATACAGTATCGATTTAACACTTCATAAACATCTTTACCTACGTACTCATGTATCTAAAGAGTTTACCTCATAATCATGCTTTATCTACTTGACACTGACTTCTAAATTATAAAGTTTGAATTTCAAGCTCAGTATTAAACGGTGTAACATTGTTTCAGGTGCAATTCGGTGACAGTACCGATGTTTTAGTGGCGCAAGAGGTGACAAGCAGCCGCCATGTCGTCCGTGAAGGTGGCGGTGCGGGTTCGCCCCTTCAACTCGAGGGAGATCGCCAGGGAGAGCAAATGCATCATAGAGATGTCTGGCAACACTACAGGTGAGACCGCTTATTTTTTTTATAGCCACATAAATATGGTATATTATGTTACGAATGCATACGTCATAATATTTTTTTTTAATCTTTATAGGAAAGAACTTCACCAATGTTTGGTTATGGAGCTCAAATTACATTATAAAATATCACTTAACAAAAAAAAATGAAATTGCATTAAAAAAATACATAAAAAAACAACTTAAATATCATGTTTTACCATAGAGATTCTGTACAAAGAAACTAATCATTGCATTTCATTGGACAAGGGGTTGGCCAAAATAATGTTTTTATTTGAGACATTATTAAAAATATATGCGCAATTTGTGGATAAAAGAAACAGTCGTATGACGATATGGTTAAAAGTGAATTTAAGATTTAATTAAATATAGAAAACGTTGTGGTTCTCAATATTTAACCAAATATTAATAAGGAGCAAATTTAAATATATTTTGAGGCCAAAATAGTCAACTTTACAAAAAGATTTAAATGTTGAACCGAACCGAAATCAATTATACTTAATTATCACCTGGAATTGAAGTGTTCTTTTTTGTATATACATATTATAAATATACTACCTACCTATAACACAGAACACTCGATATTTTTCTTCAAAATTGTATCATGAAACCGAAAGTAGTAGTCACCATTACCGTGACTTTAATGGCCGTTAAAATGAGTGTTTGTGAAAAAGTCTTATCTAATTTATCAGAAATTCCCCTCTCTTGAAGTAAGCGGCATGGTCGGTAATGAAGACTGACGTTTATAACGCAGTAAAATCTTTCGAGAACCTTCCGTCGACCTTCAGATGGTCGTAAAGAAATTATATTAGCGTAAAAATACCCTTAAGAAATTTCACGGCTATTTTTAGATGAAAGTATTTTAAGTACAGTCTAGAATGATGTTGTAAGGAATGTTTGAGAACCGTTTGCGTATGACAATGAATGCTATTTTTAGGCCAAATTGTTTAAGCTGTTTTAGCTTTAATATTACGTTTATGGTTAATTGAAAGTAGTTTTCATATATAATAGACTAGCTGTTGCCCGCGACTCCGTCCGCGTTTACTATCATAAAAAAATTATTCCCCTGGAAACTGGATAAAAAGTATCCTATGTCCTTCTCCTGGCTCTAAACTACCTCCCTGCCAATTTTCAGCTAAATGGGTTCAGCCGTTCTTGAGTTATAAGTGAAGTAACTAACACGACTTTCTTTTATATATATAGATTTGATGCTTTTTCTGGTACATTTTCTTATGAATATCATCCTGTAGGGTATTTGGATGTACATTATGCGAAGGTAGATACGAATCCTTCATCACTCGGTGTGTGACAGTTGGTTGTCAGCCATTAAAGCGATACAAGTAATCTGCACGTTTACTTATAATCACGAGTAAATGTATAACACACCCATAGGGCCTAGATAAGAATGTAATATTTCTATTAAAAATCTCTTTAGTAAAAATTCAAATATCTTTTAAAGCTTAAATCATTGTATGAGTAAATGCATAACACACCCATAGGGCCTAGAAAATAATGTAATAGTCCTATCAAAAATCTTTTTAGCAAAAATTCAAATATCTTTTAACGCTTAAATCATTGTATGAGTAATACTCTTCCTATAAGAGTTGACGCATACCGTAACGGGACTTCAATATGATTCATTTAAAGGGGAATGTTTTATATTTTAAACTGGGAACACGATATGAGTCATATTTGATATTGTCTGATAGGATTTATAACTTACTAGCTGTTGCTAGCGACTTCGTCCCCGTTGATTTGTTTTTCCTACATTTCTTCGCTCCTATTAGTCGCAGCGTGATGTTATGTAGCCTAAAGCCTTCCTCGATAAATGGTCAATTCAATAAAAAAATAATTTTTAAATTCGACCCAGTAGTTCCTGAGATTAGCGCGTTCAAACAAACAAACAGACTCTTCAGCTTTATATATTAGTATAGATGTATAAGAATTTTACAAATTAAAGCAAACTTATTTGCTTATTCAAATTGAACGGCAAAGGGAAGTATAAACGTGTTGTTTAGTTTCAGAAATTACGACCTTGTTATGTGAAAACGTTGCAGCTATTAGGCACTAATTAAGTAGTTGTTTTTATTTATTAGAAAAGTACTTTAGGTGACTATTAGGGGGCTGTATATAAGGCGTGTTCAATAAAAGATTTCACCACTAGTTATTATTTATTGCGGGCTCACAGTATGCCAGCCGCACCGAGACTGGCCGAACACAAAAACAACTTAATAACTAACTATAACTAAGTTGTACACACACACAAACAAAGGTGCTGATTGGGCCGTTACATACTCATAGGATATTCTTAGTCATCGGGAAAACGGACAATGAGGCAATGCTGAATTAGCAAAGGTACCACGCACCCACATAACTAGCGTTACGTATTTGTGTGGGTTTAGGCTTTAGACCAGAGTTTCCCAAACTTTTTTGGGTCGTTGACCCCTGGCCATGTTTTCCCGTGTTGCGTAGGTATTGATTGATACTTACCTGATATTGATTTCCTGTAAATTTCTAATTATAGTGAAGTTTGGTGAGTTGAGCGAGTGAAGTTATTATTTTTAAGGCCAGGAACACATTCATAAGGCATATAATAATTTAGTAATTGTCTAATTCTCTGTAATTTACCTATTATTTATTTATTTTATTTATTAACACTTTGTTACATAAAAATAGACTATTAATAAGACTGAGAGTCTTAAACTATTATATAGTAGCTGTTGCTCGCGACTTCGTCCCCGTCGGATCTATTTCTAGTATTATGTTATTAGTGAGTCAATCTTAGAAAATAGACATATACTGTCGCGGACTTTTTTTTTAGATAATTTAAAAAGGAATAATTCTTTCATACATATTATTTTTGTATCTTGAACCGTTTTCGCAGCGCACGCAAAGGAAGCCCTCAAAGATGAATAATTTTCCCCGTTATTTCCTTATTTTCCATTATATCTTCGCTCCTATTAGTCGCAGCGTGTTGTTATGTAGCCTAAAGCCTTCCTCGATAAATGGTCAATTCAATAAAAAAAGAATTTTTCAATTTGAACCAGTAGATCCTGAGATTAGCACGTTCAAACAAACAAACAAACAAACTCTTCAGCTTTATATATTAGTATATAGAATATAGATAAGTAACTGGCGGCCTTATCACTAGTATGTGATTTCTTCCAGGCAACCATTGGAAAGAAATATTACTAACTATTAATATTAACTAGCCTGGTAAGGTTAATATCCTTCTTTCTTCCTCGTCATATCAAAAAGAATTAAAACTGGACTTATGTACTGTGTCTTATATTTTTTTTTTATGCGATGAAGTAGGGAGACGAGCTGGACGTACTCCTGATGTTAAGAGAAACGCCAGCCCATAACCAATGTAGTGCTACCCGGAACTTTGCTGTCTATATCTACGTCTACTTCTCTATTGCATGGAAATAGTAAATTACCTTCAGCTGTGTTTTCGATTGAAATGTTAGATAAAAGGTAGACCACTAAATTATAAAAGTATACGAATGTTGCGTGATAAAACCGTTCTAACAAGTGTACCCAATGTCACGGAATTTGGTTTGCAAACATCTGATGTCGCATCGATAAGCATTAGAATTTATATCATTCCTTAAATAGGATATAGGAAAGAGAAGGTCGATTTTTATTAGGTGTTTTTGAGAAAAAGCCCTCAATTTTCTTAAAATAAATAATTCAAGTAAAACGTGTGTATATCGAAGAAATTCGAAAACGTGTTTGTTCGATTTTTTTTTAAGTTGTCGGTCTTAAATTACAGAATATGTATAAGAATATTCGACAACGGAAACAGGATTTACTCGGGAATACAGGCAACCCAGCTAGTAGACGACCGCTTGGCGCAGTGGTAGCACAACTACTTTCTGCGCGAAGGATCGTGACTCGTGGGTTCGATCCCCACACCGGAATAAATATTTGTAATTTACATTTGTATTTTTCTGGGGTCTGGGTGTTGCTTTGTATTGTATGTATGTATTTACAAAAGAAAAGTATGTATATGTAATACATTCCTTTATCTAGTTGCCATAACACAAGTTTCTGCTCATCTTGGTACTCGATAGCGCTGTATATAAACATCCTGAAATTTATTATTATTATTATTATTTATTTAAAACAAAAATGGAGATAAATACACTATATCACATTCAACGCCTGCTAAACTAATTATATAATGGACGGTCTTTGTTTTCCTCTTTGATTATCATAGTAAAAATCTAATATTAAGTAAAGAAAACGCATCGACTAAAAAGGAATTGAAATTTATGAAAATATGGGACAAATTAAAGTAAAAACATGTAACTACACGTGAATTATGGTGAACATTAAACATTCGTTATAAACTAAAGGTAAGGAAAAGAAACTTTTAATTAGAATCGCATTCGTTGCCTGCAATGAAATTATGCCGCGGAAGGAGTTCCGTTTTTGCTAATGAGACGCCAGTTGGGAGTGGTGCGATGTTCATGTTATAATTATGCGTTTTTTATACTGTTATGAATTTTATTTATGTATGATATAAGCATGGGGCAAAGGGGCTAAAGGGGCAAACCGAGTATTTTTTATTTTATTTATTTGGCCAGTCTCATGTTGCTACAGAAATACGAAACAAAAAATAATTAGAACTCTCAATTGATAATAATATAATTACGTACACCATAATTTTGGAAAGGCAAAACATGCAAAATGTATAATTTCAAATTGTTAATCAAAATTAAATTACAATGAAAAAAAAAAAAAAATAAAAAATTACAATTAAAAACAAAGTCACAATCAAAATACAAATCGTAAAATATTTGTTTGATAAGCCCCATCATCACATCATCTACGTGTATTGACGTAACGTCTAACGTTCTAGCTAATGTGTTCCCAGCCTTTAAATAATTATTTGTCGAGTTCACTCCGACTTGATAAGTAAGAACGAGTCTGACTTGCCTCGGATTTGTATTTCACGTACATTTATAAAGTCTTAAACTTCTAAGGGAACGTAAAAGGTTGAAACTCAATTACTTGTCGCGATCCTAAAATAACGATCATACATAGACAGGGACACAGGACGCTCACCCGGTATAAATCAAAAGATTACAATATAATGAGATATAAAATAATACGTAAATTAACTTAAAAAAATTTGTCCTGGAATTGTTTGAATATCTACCCATAGTAACTAGGTATGTGGAATTCTGACGCCAATTCCATTAACTGGAGCTTTTAGATGCATATTCATGAGTGACGCACGTGATGACGTCACCGAGCTGCCTACCTCATACATATCATTTGACCGTGAACTTGACTGGAAGTGTTGTACTTGATTCTGTAGGTATCTTACCTATGGCTTAGTAAAGACTTAGAGAAATTAGCATTGCCACGATGATATACAAATTTATTATCTTTAATACTTTGAAAGGCAAACCAATAAAAAAATTAATAAAAAGTTCCTTATTCCATGACAACAAAATTTTAGTAAGATCAAGACTAACACTTTAAAAATTGGGCAAAATGCAACTATTCAAGAAAGTGACGGGCTCGCACCCGAAAATCTAGTTTTCAGTAGTCGCTTTTTCGGACTAAGGGAGTAGAAGAGTATTGTTTAACAGGAGGTTTATATTAGTGTATTACAAAAATATGTAAAACATTCCAAGAAGTACATTTCAAATTTATTTTGAACACTGTTACGACGGGCTAAAATAAAAAATCTAAAAATTTGAAATGCAGCGTCATTTATTTCAATATATAATTGTTTTTATGTCCATCTCCCTCTCCCTTCCCCTAGCGTCTGCACGACTTTTACACAATGACTTGAGCTATAAAACTATATTTAATTATATAGTAGTCTCGGGAAGGAAGATAACTAGCTGTTGCTCGTGACATTGTCCCCGTCGATGTCTGTTATTATAATAAGGTAGTTGCATTTTTGGATTGAGATAGTAGCAAAAATATAGAGAAAAATTCAAGAAGTTAATTTTAAATTTCATTTAAACAGGGTTAGACCGGGCCAAAATAATAAAAACTCGAAAAATAAGAAATGCTGCGTCATTCCCTTTCAATAATTGTTTTTATGTCCATCTCACTCTCCCTTCCCCTAGCGTCTGCACGAGTCTTATACAATTACTTCCAGCTATAAAACTATATTTAATTATACAGAAGTCTCGGGAAGAAAGCACCCTCGTAACAATTATAGATCACTAGCTGTTACTCGCGACTTTGTCCTCGTCAATGTCTATTAGTATAATTGAGAAGTTGGTAAAAGAATTTAATATTTTAAAGTACTTCAACAATATCTTTAGTTTATTTTCTTTGGGAAAAAATGTATACTGCTTTTTTGTGAATATGTATGTATGACGCATTCATTTTATAATATGACGGATGCCATGTCATGTAGCGGCCTCTGGAAACAACGTTGGGGTTTTAGTAGTACGAGTAAGAGTATAAATTAATAACCTACAGTATTGCCCCAGGGACTTTGTGTATGCATAGGAATTTCCCCAAGTAAAAAAGCGACAAGCTCAGAAGATGTTCTCAAAATTGATGTGCTAATGCTATATAGCATAACTAGCAGCCCGCCCCGGCTCAGCACGGGTATTTTAGAGTATTACAACGGTTACATAATAGGAACACTTTTATATTACGCGATATCAGAGCTTACGCATATAGTATATTATTCATAGATCTAAACTCCCCTCCCGCACGCGCACCCCCGCCTTGGTGACGCTCACTTCGCAACGGGCCGTGCAGCAGAAATCGTGATATTTTAATTTCGCCATAACTTCGAAACTAAACATCCAATTTTAATCATTCAAAGACCAAATATCATCTACATTAACTGTACTTATTGATGAAATAAATTATTTTGATAAGGATTAATAGAATGAGTAAAATAAATGCGTTTAAAAGTAGTCCAAAAAAATTCAAGATTTTTGATTTAAAAAATGGTTGTTGTGCCTCACTCGACATAGATAGGTATAGTGTGTCGCGGAGTTTTTTGTAGATATTTAAAAGATCTACAACTAATTAGAACATTTCATAGTTCTATCTTTTATAGTTTAGGCAGCGTACGCAAAATAAGTAACTTTTCTGGTTGATTTTTTACACCTTGTGTCCGAAAAACCCAAATATATTACGGAACCCTATTTATTTCCAAAATAAAATTTAGTCTATGTTACTCGTGGAGAATGTAGCTTTCGAAAAGTGAAAGAATTTTTGAAATCGGTCTAGTAGTTTTTGAGCCTATTCATTACAACCAAACAAACAAACAAACAAACAAACAAAGTTTTCCTCTTTATAATATTAGTATAGATAGCACGTATAGTATCGAACATTATGATCGTATGCACGCTCTCGGAGGAGTGATAATGCAAGCTTTGAAACGGCCGTTTGAATGATTTATATCATTTATGCCTTCAGTATTTTGTGATGGGTGAAATTTATGGGGTTTCAGTTATATTTCTCTATTTTACTCTTCATTACTTATGCCGGAATAGTAAAACGATATTCAAATTTAACTTGAACTCAAACCGGTCTGATTTGACAATTCGCCATACAAATCAGTTACTAGACATGAGGCGTGCTTACATTTATTTATTTTCACACTTTGTTTACTTTGTGTATTTTTATTCCATGCCATGAGTGGTCAAGTAAAATTCGCTGTAATTTTATTTATTCTCTACAGTTAATGTCTCTCTTGATATAATTTATATTTATCGTTATTTGTACTGCCTCCAGTAAGTTCAAACCAAATAAAACCAATTTTAAAGCAGCAATAAAATACCTATAAAGTTGGTCTCGGCTGCATTTGCCGTTAGAGACCACAGAGCGAGTTCAAACTTATTACTGTATCTTATTAAATAAACAACGGTTCATTGCTCTTGATTTATATTGTACTAACATTGCAATTCTGTTTCTTTTAATTGATATACTGATTGGTAAACAAACTTTTGATGTGATTTTTATTAAGGATCGTAGAGTCTATATTAATATATTATAAGCAAAATTACAAGTCGTCTTATTCCATACATAATATTAAGACATAGTATAGAGCATATAAATAAGAACAAGAATTCAGCCAATGAAATATTTTAATGTTAACATGCTTTTGTAATATCGTATTAACTTCTTTTTAAACATTTTTCGATTAAATTAATTATTATCGTTACCAAGTAAATAAGTTTTATTTCCATACGTATATATTTAGCACAAGCACTAAAATTATAGTCCAGTAAAACTTGACCCCATATTTAAGAAAGTTTTTGTTTAAACCTAAGTTCCGATAATTAAAAGAAATTTCATTCCCGTCTCAGTAAGTCTTTAAGAAATGTGTTAACGGGAACTAGGTCTTCGTAAGAGCCTAATATTATTTTATAGAGCCCTTTATAAGGAACGTTATTTTTCGTTTTAACTGCAATTAGAAGGGAGCGAGCTTGAACGGTTAAAGGCCTCCTGACCCGCGCGAGAGGTCAAATACGACTGGTTAAGTCTTTTGTGAAGCTATGGTGTTGAAAACTTGCTTCATTTGTGCGTTCTACGAATAAGGGGATGTCAGGATTCTGAGTATTATAAAAGTAACTGTATTGTTGTGGAAGTTCTTTTTAAATTGGATTGTTAATTTAATAGTAATTCTATATAGTCATAGGTTTTTATGACTCTGTTATTGTTTAACTGGTCGATTCATTTACTTTTAATGGCTTGATTATTCTAGTGTTTGTAAAGCAAAACGTAAAATACAAAGAATATGTCGAAAATTCATTAATTTTCTAGCTGCATTTCTGTAATGAATTAAGTAGGGTAGGGGTACATAAAGTTTGTGAAAGAGTGACTAAATCCATACGTACTAAAACATGAAATTCTGCCATACATTAAAGAGGATTATGAATCCGTGGATATATTCGCCCGAGGGGCTCTTATATACGGCAGCTCTTAAAACTCCTGCGAGATCATGAACTCCTGGTAAAGCTACCGCAATGCAACCTGTGTCGTAAAGCAGATCGTAAAATTCAGGAAAGAACTAACGTTGGGATATAAGTTGATATTAGATACTAGTTGGCCAAACGCGACTTTGTTCAGTACTTTGTCTACCGATACGAGTATATGTAGTATGATACACCAACTCCTTTTTCTCTGTTTACTTATAACCATCTTCTTATTTCAAGGAATATTCTATCAAAAATCGGTTCAGTTTTTCACGAGCGCACTTAGCAATTGTGTTTTTTTATAAGAGAAAATTAAACCCTGCTCTGAAGTAAAGTTTAAGCTCTATAAAATTGTATGTTTCAAATCCTAATAAAAATAAAAATATTAACATTGCATTTTATTGCTGTATCGTAGATAGAATTTTATTGATATTACGCCGAGACTACTGTCTGTTGCAACTATGAACTGGCCGCGGCGTCAACGTCGGTCGATATGTCTCGCCCAAGAAACTGTTGAGCCAACAAAACGCACAAAGGATAGCGACTCGAGACTCGAACACCGAGATATACACACACATACACACCTAACTCACACACACCCAATCCTACACATACTAGGGAGATACAGTTGTACTTTACACGTATATGTATATGCTATATACGCATTACACACACTTCCAAAGCTACGTTAATACTATGAAGTACCGTACACACACATGTATAACTACACATACATACGCATCTACTAACTGCATATACAATGAAATCTAGCGTAACACTCCGGTGAAGAGGTTTCAGGTGAAGAGGCTACGTTCAGATGCGTAGTTAATTCCCGTTGGAATAACATCAAAGCGGCGGGTTTTCTTGCTTTTATTGCGCGTTTCATATGCCTCTTTAATAAGAGTTACTAGGGTTTTTTATGTCGTAGTTAATAAAAAAAATTTTAATTAATCTTTCTTTTATAGATAGATTGGAATGTTTAAAATGTTTAAAAAATTATTATTTTTAGTTTGGTTTTATAAGTCGGTTCTTCACGATATTATCACAGCTAGCCTCTGTTACCACGAAATTATTACCACCAAAGAAATTTTGGGGAATCTGCGCAAAGCCCTTCGACTTCACTTTTATTACAATATCTGCCAAATTGTGGAACGAGATCCCTGGGAGGATTTCCCCATCAATGAAATTACATACAATGTTCTAGGCACAAGTAAATAGGTTTTTTTTCTAGGCTAACCCTACATACCGCAGAGTTGCTTAACATCAGGCAACCTGTGGTCTAGTACTAACTTATTGTGGAGTAAAAAAAACATTATTTTATATTAATTGTTTGTTGCAGTCATCGTGAACCCAAAAGCTCCACCCGGCACCAAGGACAGCGCTAAAAGCTTCAATTTTGACTTCTCATATTGGTCGCACAATGTAAGTATTATATATTATTTTATAAATATTATGTTAATTAAATAATCCAACTACTTCATCAAGTAAATGTTATGTCAACAAATCCTTCTATACTCGTATTATATTTGAAAAGGGTCGACTTTAATTTATAGTTATAGTTCGTAAAGTGAGATTGCTAATCTATAGTGTATTTATTGTACAAAGTCCCATATAGTGATGGTTGTTTAACATTAATTATGTACAAACACAGCTTGAGAATTATGTTATTATTAGTAGCGGTGCTAGAAAGGTCTACATTGTATAGTTTCTTAGACGGCGAGTCGAATCAATAAACGGATTGCCCGCCCACGTCTCGAATTTCCTCCGAACTTAATTGAACTATATAAAATTGCACTTCAATTGTCACTTACGTAATAGTCTGTTACGTACTATTTATTAGCAAATCAGATGAGATATTAGCTAATGGTTTATTATTGGAATTTTATTAGTCTAAGCCATACATATTATGTAGAATGTATAAGTTTAGTATAAAGGTATGTATAGTCACACTTAAGAATCGTCCGTGTACAATAAAATAAATATGTGCAAGTTTGAAATGTTTTACAGAAAAAATCTAGACAAGTATTGTACGTAATAAAAATTATATTACTTAATAATATTTTCACAAAAAGTGACCAAATATATCGTTAAAACGCTAGTAAGAGCGAAAATATAACACAGGTTCTTGTTTTCGATGCACACATTATATTATAAATTTGGAATTGAAATAAAGACACAGACAACAAAAGCCTTGTTGGCGCCAATTTATCGATGTGGCAATGACTCAACATTTTATAAAGCTTTTAAAGGCATTCTTTGAAAGTCTCAAGTTTTCAATAAAAAATAACTTTGTAAAAAGCTTTCGAAATTCCCAAAATCCTTTCCGACGGTATTAATCATTAATCAATCATTCGGTTTAGAATTTGCGCGGGTATTTATCATTTTGGAGGGCAGCCATATTGGAGTTAGCTTGGAATGGATTATAGGATTAGTTATCTGTGATGTATAGGTTCACGTTACTATGGATTCACTGACAGTTAACTGACTGCTATTTTTATTTTTATTTTAACTATAGTTATGGCAATTAGTAGTAGCTATGTATATTTTTATTTTATTACCATTTATTGATATTCTGAATTAAATCTTAACTTGGTATTTTGAATAAAATATATACCTTGTGATGATTAGCTTGCTTAGTAGTGTTTGTCTACAAATGTCAAATTATATACATAGTGAGTAGTAATAAGTACGAAAACGACAGAAGTATTACTACTACATTTTTAAAATCGCTTTGGTAGATCCCTAAATTACCCCTTACAATTTAACAAACAAACAAACTTCTCTTCTTTACAATATTAGTGTATATATAAGATACGTGGTTAATAAATATATAGAATGATAGTTGTTTGATTTAAATGATAATGTTTTAGAATAGCTAGCGACCCTCATTAAACCGCAAAACGTTGAGAATTGGATGGTGTGATAATGAAATTGCGTTAAACGGTTAATGGTCAACGCTCGCTTTGTGATTGTCTGTGGTCACCTGAAATGGCGGGAATATTGACGTTTAATTACAACGGTTATTGCGTCTGTGGTGTTCGCAGAATTGAATAGAATTTTTACTTATATTTTTTATATAAAGGTAAAAAAGAACTAGAACTATTTAAATATTTTTTGGTGTTCGTCTGTTTGTATTATTAGTCTAGAATAAATTTAACTGATTAATGAAAGAGCTTATAGGTTTTTTTATAATTCATAATTATTTTAATTGTAACGAAATTAATTTTGAAAGGATGTTTTGACTGTTATAATAATAAGTAGCTAACTGAACTAACACAAAAATAGAAAAATGAAGAAAGAAAGAGAAATAGAAACCTGACATAAATATAGTTTCTTGTATATTTCCTGATCATATTATTAAATTAGGCGCTGGTATCTGTAACACAGTTTTCTAACAAAAACAGGTACCAGCGAACCTAAACTATAATAATTTAATTAAATTGAAATTGAAATTGAAATGTATTTCGTAAACTTGTAGAGAGATGTGATATTGTTGTAATGTAGTCATTTGTTAAGTTTAATAAATAAGTTTTAATAAAAAAGTTTTTTTAATATATTTGTTGCAGCCCCATGATCCAGAATTCTCCTCGCAAATTATGGTCTACAAAGACATTGGCGAAGAGATGTTACAGCATTCTTTTGATGGTAAGTTATAATTAATTACATAATTATTTAACAGAGTATATAATAAGAAAATAATCTATATACATTGCTTACATTTACAAAGAGTTACTATCTGTTTTGTCAAGCGTGATATTTGTACGGAATATCGAGGCATTCTTATCAATTAGATACGTTAAAAATTCATGTTCATCCTTCTTATATTAATAATGAAAGGTTCCTTTGGTTTACTTAAAATTCTTGCTGTTACAAATGTTTCATAACTTTACGATAAAGCCTCCAAACAGCTCTAACTCTTATTAATAGCATCTGAATTTTCGATTGAATCTTCTTTTGTTTTCACTAACCACGAACTTATAAGTACGATAATTTGGTAACTAGCATAATAATTGCAGGCTACAATATATGCATATTTGCATACGGTCAGACGGGCGCTGGTAAGTCGTATACAATGATGGGTCGCGGCGAGGACGGCCAGGAGGGCATCATACCGCAGATATGCAAGGACCTGTTCCGGCGCATCCGACAGACCACCTCCGATGATCTCACTTATTCGGTAAGTCGGAATATTCGGGGGGTTTTTAGTCGGTAGTAGCCAGACACTTCTGACAAGTGTGTTTCATTTAAGAAAGATCGATGATGATGAATCACATAATTGATGAAAGACTTTTAAGAGAGACTCATTGTCATAGTCATTGTCGATTTAAATTTATTAAAATTGACAAGCATTTTTAAACGCTTAGATATATTTTTCTATTGAATGAACAAATTTAAATTCACAGTCTCGCGTACTGAAAAAAAAACCCACAAAGTACTGGAAATTTAAAAGCCACAATTTTAAACGCCACTTAGTCAAAACCGTTTAAAATTATTTTGCGTACGTAATTGCGTCATAAACAGCAACGTTCGTAGCTTATAGCTACGAAATACGTCTACGTTATTGCGTAGCGTAAGCTCGGAGCTACGAATGCTGTAGCCTGTAGGTAATGAACGGAGTTCATTAAGTCGTAATTTGATCAATTATTAATATTGTATATGAAATAATTTATGGAACATTCTGGTATGAACATGTTAAATTTACTTATTAATTCATACAAGTAGTACGAAAGCTTTTGTGAACCTTATACTTATTTCAAATTATATTATAATTTGCTATACATTAATATTCATAATATTATTGAAAGAGAAGAAACTACTAATAAAAAAAAAATATTTTTATATGTAATTTTTAAGTTTACGTCTTGTTCAAACGAGCTCAACTCAGGATTTTATAACTTGAATACTGTTTTGGAATCACTTCGGATAACATGCTACAAATTATATTAGCTTATAAAGTGTCATGTCTTCAGTTAAAATTACCTAAATATCGTAAAACAAAATGTAGTGTAAGATCTACGTTACATTTTATATCCATTATAGTTTTCTAACCGACTTCAAAAAAAGAAGGAAGTTTAACAAATCGATCGTATATATGTTTTTTTAATAAATCTTGTTGTCTTTAGGTGGAGGTGTCATACATGGAAATTTACTGCGAGAGGGTCAGAGACCTTCTGAATCCAAAGAACAAAGGCAACCTTCGGGTCCGCGAGCATCCAGCTCTAGGGCCTTATGTTGAGGACTTGAGCAAACTAGCTGTTATGTCCTACCAGGATATATACGACCTTATAGATGAAGGGAATAAAGCAAGGTACGATATTTTCAGTGTTGTTAAATTAATTAAGTATTAAGGTGCCGTAATACTTGGGCGGTCGCGAAGTAAACGATTCATTAATAAATACATATACTCTTAAATTATTCATTTTTTGTAGACTAGTTTGTAATTTAACTCTGTTGTTTTGTTTCAAGTTATTTAAATTAACTTAAGATTATATAATTGTTGTTGTTGTTTGTCTTAGTACACTTTCTCTATACACTATTTATCAGACATAGTATTAACAAGTAATTATTATTAAAAAAACAAAATACCCGACTGCACACTAAAAAAAGAGTAATTATGTCTTTATCCCGTGGGACTTTTAGGATAAAATGTATCCTATGACACTCCCGTAATCAAGACAAATCTAACGATACCTCATACATCAAAATCCATCAAGCCGTTTAGGCTACAGGAGGTCACAAAGGAAAAGACATACATACTTACATACACTCGAAAAACATTACCCTCCTTCTTTGTCGGGTCGTGTAGTAATATAGCGACAAGTGTGTTCTAGACTAATAACAATTATTCTGTTAAAAAAAAAACGCATTAAAATGAAATGCAAAAATTCCTTGCTAATAACGCTGTATAGTTAGTTTAACCTTGACACAATTAGCTTTATTTACTCGTTTAAATACATTATTGTATGACAAAGTAAGTGTAACCTTTATTGTTTTACTTTATGAAGGTAAAAGATATCTTCATAGAACAATATAAGAAAGTTTATATTGAAGTTATACTTGTAGGTATATAATCAATTATTTACTTTTATAGTATACCTAATATGTATAGGGCTTTTGCATACTTAGTATATAACCTACACTTTGATCCTATAATAATTTTGTTTCATTCATACTGCTATAATAACCATTAAAATATTTTTTTAAAATATGGCAATTTTATACCAAATAAACCATGTATTGTCTGTGGGTCACAATTTTAAATTCTGAACGGTCTTCACCACAGTCTGCATTGTCTTTGGACTTTGGGTCACAATTTTAAATTTGGAACGGTTGTCTAGAACGGTGGCCGCTACCAACATGAACGAGACGTCGTCTCGCTCGCACGCAGTGTTCACTATCTTCTTCACACAACAACGCCATGATAAGACTACAAATTTGGTCTCAGAAAAGGTAAGATTGGTTTAAAATTTTAAACTGTGTTTAAGAGAGCTACTTATTTATTATTATAAAAAGCTGTCCCAATAATTATTGTTGTTAGGAGCTTGGAAATCGAAGTCGATCTAATGCCAATACATATACTATTTTATATTGCTTTTGCTGACTCTACAATTAACTAAAACTCCTATGCTATTCCTTCGATTAAAATTATATGTTTTTAACCGACTTCAGAAAAGTAGGTTTCTCAATTTGACCGTATACATGGTTTTAAATTTTTTTTAATAATAATAATAATTTTTTCAACAGAATTGTTAAATTTTTTACCAAAAACGTTACTATACAGGTTGAAGGTACATACGATTTTTTTTTAATCAAAAAACAGGTGTCAAAAATATCGCTAGTAGATCTAGCGGGGTCTGAACGCGCCGACTCGACCGGCGCTAAAGGCACTCGCCTCAAGGAAGGTGCCAACATTAACAAGTCACTCACCACGCTCGGCAAGGTCATATCGGCCTTGGCTGAAATCGTAAGTATCGTAATGTTGGTACTACTGACGTTGGTCTATAGTCTATGCCATAGACCATAGAGTCTATGGTCTATACTCTATGGTCTTGGATTATATAGTCTGTCGCTCGGCGGTTTGGCTATGGAGTTTTGAATTTGGAATCGATTCATTGCCGCGTAACATGATTTTAAACAACCAAATCTTGAATTAAGTAAGCATAGCAATAAAAAAATATATTATTAAAATATCTATTAATAAATAGGGATGCTAGTTATATCTTTACTAAGCCACAAATCTATGCCGAACATCAATAAATAAATCTATTTCTTATTATTTCGGTTAAAAGTTAACATGTCATCATTTAATCATATAATTTCAGCTGTAGATAAGCTACTATATCGCATTTGTTTTTAAATGACTTCCAAAAGTATTTGACTATTCTCTTTGGATCTATTAAAAGAAATCTTCCTTAGAAATTTATTAGACAGTTAAACTAATATATACTTAAATATATATACCCTAAGAGTCAATTTAATAAAATAATAATTTCCATACAAATTAAATGCGATAGAGAACCATCTTAATGAGCTAGCTAAATATTATTTTTGAATGTTTGATGCATCTCGTGTACTTGGAAATAATTTAGTCGGTAAGTAGAATGTTTGTATGTGGTTGTGATCGCTTTTCGTTCTTATATCACACATTCACATTTTTAACGTTTCTTTTTATTACAATAAATCGTTTTTAATTTAATTTGAAATTCGAAAAAGATTTGTGTTGTCTGTGAAAATTTCTATGGTTCATTGGCAATGATTTTTCTTTTGTGTTAAATAATACTGGCAGCTTAGTGTTTTCCAATTATAATACTAGACCGCATTATGCGGCATAATGCTTAAAGTTTAATATTTTAAGTACATCTTTCTTTATTCATAAATCGAGCACTCTCAAATGTACTATTTAGTACTTACGTACTTACTTGATGCGTGCATGTGCAGTGACAGAAAATTAACAAATGTTTTTCTTTAATTTGTCATTGATCGAAATGTCGCATTATGCTCTGTAGTTGGAAAATGCTGTTAATATTCAAAGTCTATATTTAAAAAATAGTTTAAAACGCAAGCTTCCAAACGCAGAAAGTCAAAGAAGTAGACTTCGTTCTATACAGACAGACTTTGTTTTTGGCTTGTTTCAAATAAACTATATGTAACAGGCATCAAAGAGCAAGAAGTCGAAGAAGGCGGACTTCATTCCGTACCGTGATTCTGTTCTCACTTGGCTGTTGCGAGAGAATCTCGGCGGTAACTCCAAGACTGCTATGATAGCGGCCATCTCGCCAGCCGATATCAACTACGACGAAACTCTTAGTACATTGAGGTTAGTTCTTATAAATTAACTAGCTGTTGTTGTTAGACCCCCCCTTCCCCCATTATAACCTTTTTTTTCGAGTTAAAAAGTAGCCTATGTTTAATCTCAGGCTCTAGACCTGTCTGTGGCGGTGAAAGCGTAAAATGATAAAAAGTTTTATCCCCTCGCGCAACTTTTTGGAGGTTGATTAAAAAAAAGTAGCCTATGTCCTTTCCCAGGCTCTAGGCCAGCTGTGTACCAAATTTCGTTCTAATCGGTTCAGTAGTTTTAACGTGATGAAAGGACAGAAAGACAGACATTGGTATGGATGTTATAAAAGGAAATCTTTCGATTTGTGATAGTGACATAGTTATAAAAGAGTGTTTAAAGTTATTTTTAAACTTTATTGTTTATAAACTGTAATTGACTGAAAGAAGCATATTTGGAAATATATTTCCTTAGTGAGCAAAATATGTATATATTTTCAATTAAACATCTATATAATAGATATTATGTATTTTAATTGTTATCCCAAAAGTCCTATAATTAACTTAATGTTGGAATTCTCTACAAAAATGTTACTTTCTACCAACATTTATTACTGTTATTCTTGGTGTCATTAGTACTTAATATGTAACGAAATATTGAATAATTTTATAATACTGTTAATATTAATTCTTGATCTCATTAATAGTTAATATGTAGCGAAATATTTAAACAATTCCTAATATAGATACGCGGACCGCGCCAAACAAATTGTCTGCAAGGCCGTGGTCAACGAAGACGCGAACGCGAAACTCATTCGCGAGCTCAAAGAAGAGATACTCAAACTACGAGAACTTCTCAAAGCTGAGGGCATCGAAGTCGAAGAGGGTAAGTCTATACGTAGTTTAAATGTTTTAAAACCATGCAAGGGTATTATGCTAGAGCAGGCAAGCAGATAGAAAAGAAAAGGATAAATGAACTAAAATGATATAATGTAAAGAAGAGACGAAAAGAGATAAATGATATGCAGCTTTCTCGTATTTAAATGTAAAAGGAAGTCTGGTTAACTTAGCTTTAAAGTGAACATATGTAACGCACTATATGTTGTATATATTCGTACGCGTATCAAATCTATTTTCTGTCTCTTTCTAACATTTCATTTTTACGTTTAAAGGTTGTTTGCTCTAGTATGTAATACCTTTATGGTTCGTCTAGGCTTAGTCGTGTGACTACCATAGATCGTCTTGTGAATGTGTTTAGTCCAACCGTGCTAGATAACGCCACAAACAAACCATAAACAACTAACGTTCCATAGTCGATACTAACCATAGACATTTTGTTTCCAAACGTGAAGGACCCGACGGTAGAGTCGTTTACGAAAAGAAAGAGCAAGCGAGTAAGTAAGAGTAAAGAGTAAAGAGGCTTACGCATATGTACACCCCACCTGTACCGCTTCGCCTCATGGGGTTGCCAGGAAATGCAAAAAAATTAAATAACTGGCAACCCAACACGAAAACAAAAAAAAAACAAGCAATACTGCACTCCTACGCTTGTTGCGGTTAGGCGTAGTTTACATTTTTCTCACTACGTATAAAGGAATGTCAGCTTTTTTTGGTGTTGGTATACTCATGGTTAGATATACGTTATATGAGTATATAATATATAATGATATATATCGTATTATATATACTACATATGTACTACAAATTATGCGGTATTTATATAAATTATATCTATACAATATGTACTGAGTATTTTTTTAACGTACAAATTAAATTCTTGAAAAGTTTTAATATGATTGATCTTCATCATTAAGCTTCTTAATTTCAAGTAAAGTACTCGGTACGTTTAATTCAATATTTCGTTTGTTACGTAATGATGATATTTCGAATATTCTAGAAATTAGTTATTTGAATAATATTATAGTATTATTAATAATATGCTAACAATATAACTTAAAAGTTGCAAACGAAATAATATTGTGGCGTCTCTAAGTGCTTGTAAGTGCTTCGGAATTGTCTATTGCATGGTCTATGTTTTCGATTTCTCTATGGTTGTATATTATACATTATGGTACAGATTATATAAATATTATTATTATATAGCTATTCAACAGACGATAAACTACCTCTTTTATTAATTCCTTATAATAAATAAGGCAAAAAACATACAAATAATAATACGTTTTATTTTTAAAACGTATATTACTTTATACATTTAGAGCTGACATCTGTCAAAACTTTATTAATTTATATGAAAATTTTGAGCATAAATGTTGAGAAAAAAGGAAACGAAAATATTTATTTTAAATTTTAAACCTTAAATAAAAGATTTGTGTAAATTAAGCTGACATATTCTTAATAAATTTAAATTTAAATTTCTATTAAATTATAAACTAGGAGAGCCATCACCGAATCGCAAGAAGAGCGAAGCGGAGGAGGCATTGTCTCCGAAGTTGTCGCGAGCAGCTACCACCATCGCTGAAGAGGCCGTCGACCAACTTCAGGCGTCGGAGAAACTCATAGCTGGTAAGTGTACATAGTTCATACTGAGTGTTGTACTGGTCTTGGGTGACGTCACGATGAAACGTCATCGGCCATTTTGTAGCGAATGACAAGTCAAAATGGCGACTGTCAAATTACTTAATTACTGCTTAATTTTTAATTGGATAGTTTTGTTGCTCAATTTAATTATTCTGTAAAAAAATATACGCCGATAATACTAGATGTATTCTAAATATATGAAGTAATGGTAAATTTAAATTAGGTTCGAATATTAATTTAAACTATATCTAAGTTTTTATCCTCAATAAATGTTATACAGATTGTAACGGGAAATGTTTTAAAAAGAGCGTTTAAATTTTTTCGCATTTCATTCATTTTGTTTTTTTTCTCGAGCGCAACCTAATTCAAAACTATAACATATATTGACTTTGACTTTGCCTTCGCTCTAGAACTGAACGAGACATGGGAAGAGAAGCTCAAGCGTACAGAGCAGATCCGCGTGCAGCGCGAGGCTGTGTTCGCGGAGATGGGGCTGGCGGTCAAGGAGGGCATCACGGTGGGCGTGTACTCGCCCAAGAAGACGCCGCACCTGGTCAACCTCAACGAGGACCCCAACCTGTCTGAATGTCTCATCTATTATATCAAAGATGGTGAGTTGAGAATAGAAAGGGTGAACTTTGGGAGAAAAGACATATTATGTGATTTTATTTTACTGTCTAGTCAACAAGCCGTTTCAATTTTTTCCTATTGCAGTAATGAGATAAAAATAAAATAAATAATTTCAACACATTTATACACAGCGCCATCTAGTTCCAAGCTAAGCAGAAGCTTGTG